>WSFP011515514.1:0-12827 GCA_009831015.1 Picea engelmannii | reverse complement strand
AACCATGTAACAATTTGATTAACTCCAAAACAATCTCATCACAACTCCCCATTGTCTCTTGAGTGAATATAATATATATCCAATCAACCGAAATGAGCCTCTTTAGCGAGAGCTAGCTTCTTATCTCTCCCTACCAAGACCCTTATGTTGACCAAAAAATCTTTCATGGGGAACCCTTTTTCGAGGCTAGTCCCACTCTAAGGACCCCTGAAATTAATCGGTGTCGCCCCTAGGAAACTTCGTGACTAGCCTTCTCCTGTGCATGTTTGAGAGTCAACTTGTGGCCCTCCTTTGTGCGACTAGAATCATTTGATGAATCATAACCTAGACCCCCTAGAGTAGATGAACCAACAACAAAAAAACCTAGGTTATATTAGGTAAGGATCCCAACTTGAGGAGGCCAAGAGGGACCCCGTCAAAGATATTCCAGGTCTCTCCTCTGGCAAGGAAGAAAAGGTAGGCTCATGCTTTGATAAATCTACAAGGCAGGGGGCAGTGTCCTGATGCTCAAATTTACAAGGGATTGAAATATTTCCCGAATAAGCGTAGGACTGAACTAACTCGGGAGCAATTTCCCTCCCGAGTTACCTTTCCGACAAGTTCTCTAGTGGTCTGTTTTTAAATTTCCAGCCAATGCAAAATTATGATCGATTTTCTAAGCATCTGGGTCAATTTAAAATGGGGCAAAACCTCTGGGATAAGGTTATGAAATGCATGGAACTTTGATCCATGCGAAACTCAAACTACCCCTTAAAATCTGGTCGGATTCAAGCCCTTTTTTTTTCTTGAAAAATAGGTATGTTTTCTCCTGAATTAGCCTACTCTATAAGCATAAGCTTCCATCCCATCCCATCCCCTGACCTATTCCTATCATCTATCTTCACATCAAGGACAACATCATGTAAAGGGAAGGAATGTTCGAGAATCTTACCTAATTCTGAAACCAAGTACACACTTTTTGACCATACGACTTCGAGCTTACTCCATTGAGAAGCCGAGAGTTCCAAGTCATTTCCAAGTGCTTCCCATGGGGCACATTTCACTGATACGAGCTCTCTTTCTTCCTGCAAACGACAAGCTATTTAAGACATGCGCCCTTCACTGATACGAAAGAAACTTCAAGGAGTGGGCTAACTTAGGAGCAATCTTCCCTCTCGAGTTACTTTTCTAGCATGTTTTTCGGCGATGTAGTTTTAAATTTCTGGTCGATCTAGAAGTTTAATCGATTTTTTGAGCATTTAGGTTGGTTTAAAATGGGGAAAAACCCATGGGGTAAGGTTTTAAAATGCATTGGAACTTTGATCCATGCCAAACTCAGGCTAACCCTGAAAATATGGTCAAATTCAGGCCCATTTTTTTTCCTGAAAAGAGGGAAGATTGCTCCCTAGTTAACGTACTCCAAACTTCAATGCCCAGATTCAAACCCTTTTGCGAATTTAAGGTAGGGCTGACAAAAATCGAGGCTTTGGACAATGTGTCATTAGAATAGTCCACTAGAGGCTTTGGACAATGTGTCTTTAGAATAGTCCACTAGAGGTAAATAATCATCAATGTTACATAAACCCTTCCACGTACCAAGCCACCTCATAATTTATAAAAAAATTATACATTTTAAAAGAAAATGTTTTTATTGTTATAATTACAATTTTTTATAAATTCTTTATTTTCATGTTTTAAATTTTATTTTTTTTCTGAAGTTTATTATAAAAAAAAATAATAAATTTTATTTATTTTCAAGTTTTATTATAAACTTGATAGAATTTTGTTAATTTTATTCTTATTTTGTGATCATTATTTTTTCCCCAAATTATTTCTATCCTTTAATTTTAAAATTATTATAAAAAGATAATTTTTATATTTTAATTTTAAAATTAATTTTGATTTTTAAAGTTTAACTAATCTCATTATAATCTAAAAAAAAAGGCTCAAGACTTGATAAGTCTTCTTCTACTAGCATGCTTAAATACATATCAAAATCCAAGGTGTATATTCCAACAATTTGACTGCAAAATGCTTTGAAAAAATAACCTAACAAAAAGATACGTTTATAAAACATCTAGTGATGGACAAATCCTTGATCTGGTGCTTCATGTACTTCTTCATGTTGATCTAGTGCTTTTGGTACTTCTTCATGATCTGTTGTAATTCCTTCAACTTCCATAGACTCTATTTCTCAATCTCCTTGAACTTCACTTCCCAAAACTTGATGTATTGATGTCGATTGATTGTTGAGACATCACCAGGTGTCTTAACTACTGACATTCTTGTTCAAGAATTTCAATTTGTTGAAGGAGAGATACCACAATTTGGTCCAAATTCCCCACCTTGCCCAAAACTCGCCTTAGATTCACTCTATTACCTTCAATTGATTCTTCAAGTCTGCACAAAATGCACATGAAGTCGCTCCAAGATGGCTCCATATTGAGACAGGTTTGCTTCCCAATTCTATTCACTTGTTGTCCATAGTATTTCTTTGTGCCATGAATAACTGAACCCCTAGTGACAGAGTACCCAGTAGTGATGAAAATATTGTTATCAAACCTTGTTCTAGATTGCATATGAATACAAGAGTGCAAACAAAAATCCACCACTAGCTAACAATATTTCGTTACCGAGAAAAAACCAGACTACCAAAAGTAATAACACTCACTGAAACATAACACTCGATATCAGTGAACAACCTGCCACTTAACTGTTGGTTCCAGATGCAATTGGAGGCAAGAAATGAGTGATCATGAAACCCCAACCGGCATACAAAGAGCCTAACTAAAGATCCAAAGGATATGTCTAGAGCTAGAGAAAGGAGAGCTAGAGAAAGGACTTAACGTTGAAAATTATAACCAATTCCCCAACTAAAGGCCAAGGCTCGATGAAGGAAATTGAGAAAACCAAACCACTTTCCGGTTGTGAAACATTTCCCTTGAACACCCAAAAGCCATAAATGACTTCAATAATGTTGCAGGAAGCCTAAAAAACATTTAGAAATTGTGGTAAAGGGAAAGAGACTATAAGAGAACCTATCCCCAAAATCACACCAGAGTGACCGTGGTAAAGGGAAAGAGACTATAAGAGAACCTATCCCCAACAACAGGGTACCCAGGGATTGGAATTAAATCGCCAAGCCACAACCCTTTTTCAATATCATCTCGAGAAACTAAGAAATTAATAGGGCATCGCAAGATACTAACAAAAAACCTTTTTATATACCCAGGGAAGAAATCAACATCTCCAAACCATAACGCATCATCATGATTCACAAGAGTATTGTGTGTTTCAAAATTGAGAATCAAACTATTAGGAGATTGCAAATTTGAAAGAAAAAATAGTGGATATAGAAACCTAGATACCAAGATAAGCCTCGCTTGATATTCGAACAATCCTTGCATTGGAAGACTGCCACCCAATATTGTCGCCTGCCCACCATAAAGGCCATCCTTAGACTCAAGATTTCCACCTTCCATATTGTCTCCTGAAGATCGTAAAGACCCTCCTTAGACTCAAGATTTCCACCTGCCCACTGTAAAGAACCTCCTCAAACTCAAGATTGCCATTTGCCCACAATAAAGACCCTCCTCATACTCTAATTCAAATTCCACCACACAACACCAGCTAGAATCACCCTCAATGGAGAATGAAGCAACCATATCTACATTATCCAAGTTGAACCCCTCACATGCATTACAATGAATGTATCCCTTGGTGCCAGTACCCAAAACTTGTGTGAGTCGTGACTGAATTAATGTTGAGTGCAACCAATCAAACCACATATTAATTGTTAATTGCTCCTAGCATAAGCATTAGGGGATATGGAGCCTCTAATACCTCCCATTCAAAATAGAGTAACCTTTGTCGAGTCGTGAATCCACCTTCGCCCATTTATCAACTTCACTGTTTAATTCATACATAATGTGGAATAGGGAGTACTCTTCAAATCCTTTAAGGGAGATCGAGCGATACAGAGTACCAATTATAACATCTCCCCAATTATAGAATTAGAAATCTTTATGATAGTCATTATAATCAACATGAAGTCACCAATGATGATCAACTTGGATATTCTTAGTGATCTTACCAACTTGATGCCTTCGAAAAGGCCACAAGCCTCTACCTCATTGTTTGAAACAATCCCAAAACCCCATGCATAACTGGCAATTATAATTCCTTCACGATTGCAAATAATCCTCCCAAAAGGCCACAACCCTCTACCTCATTGTTTGAAACAATCCCAAGACCCCATGCATAGCTGGCAATTATAATTCCTCCAAAATTGCAAATAATCCCCCTATAATTTCTCTGGGATAATAAGTCACCAAAGATTATCAACTTGGATATTCCTATATCTTAACAAAATCCCCCTAGAACATTAAATCACCAAAGATTATTACCCTAAATATTTCTATTAATCTTGCCAACCAATACCTTCGTAAATATCATAAGCCTCAACCTCATTGTTTTAAACGGTCCCATGTTTGAAACATCCCAAGACCTTGAAACATTGAAACAATCCCAAGACCCATGCATAGCGGGCAATTATAATTCATGCATGATTGCAACTAATCCCCTATAATTCCTTTGGGATTGCGAATAATACCCTCTATAATTCCTTCGAGATTGCAAATAATCCCCCTACCAGATTGAATCCCGACGCGAAATTGGAAACCTTAATTGTTTTCAATCTTATTATAATCTTATAAAATTAATTTTTCTTATTCTCATTAAAATCTTATAATAATTCTCATTGTTATTAAAATCCACAATATAAATATAAATATATATATATATATATATATATATATATATATATATATATATATATATATATATATATATATATATATAAACATTAAAAAAATATAATAAACATTAAAAAAAACTTGTAAACCATTCTTTACATCCAATCACACTCTATACTCAATTTTTTTTTCAATCTTGCTATAATCATATCAAACTAATTTTTCTTATTCTCATTATAATCTTATAATATCTCTATACTCAATTTTTTTTTCAATCTTGCTATAATCATATCAAACTAATTTTTCTTATTCTCATTATAATCTTATAATATACAAGCACTCTATACTCCTTAATCTTTTTCAATCTTACTATAATCTTATAATTATAATTATAAAGTTTTTATTAAAATATAAAAAACATTAAAAAAAACTTTTAAACCCCTTCCTTTACATCCAATCACACTCTATACTCCTTAATTTTTTTCAATCTTACTATAATCTTATAATTATAACTAATTATTATCATTAATCTTATAAATATATTTTAAACCCCTTCCTTTACATCCAATTACACTCTATACTCCTTAATTTTTTTCAATCTTACTATAATCTTATAATTATAATTAATTATTGTCATTGTAATCTTATAAATATAACTAACTCTATACTCCTTAATTTTTTTTCAATCTTACTATAATCTTATAATTAATATTTAATTATTGTCATTGTAATTTTATAAATATAACTAATTTTTTCAATCTTACTATAATCTTATAATTAATATTTAATTATTGTCATTGTAATCTTATAAATATAACTAATTATTGTCATTGTAATCTTATAATTATACAACTAATTATTATTGTCATTGTAATCTTATAATTATACAACTAATTATTATTGTCATTGTAATCTTACAATAATCTTATAATTAATATTTGATTATTGTCATTGTAATCTTATAAATATAACTAATTATTGTCATTGTAATCTTATAATTACAATGAATTATTATTGTCATTGCAATCTTATAATTATAAGACTAATTATTGTCATTGCAATCTTATAATTATACAACTAATTATTGTCATTGCAATCCTCAATCCCATTAAAATCCACCATATATTTTTTATAAAAATATTTTATTAAAAAATAATAAATATTAAAAAAAAATGAACCCTTCCTTCTTCCTTCACATCCAAGCACTCTATACTCTCCATTGTTCCCTTCAACTTTGAAAAATCAAACTCCTTCCCTGCCGCATAAAGATTATACTTTCGATTGTTCCCCCTTAGTCTAGATTTATTAAATGTGTTAAGCTTGTTTAATAAGGAAAAAAACAAAAATTTAAAAGATTATCTTAACATTTTCCTCCAAATTCCAAAAATCAAATCCATTCCTTACTATAGATTTATTAAATGTGTTAAGCTTGTTTAATAACGAAAAAACAAAAATTTAAAAGATAAACTTTTCTCTCAAGATTATCTTGACATTTTCCTCCAAATTCCAAAAATCAAATCCATTCCTCTTTCTTTTCTCCTATTTCTTTTCACCCTACTATGCAAAACCTCTCTTCTTCTCTTCAAATTTAAAAGAAATAAAATAATGGAAAAGAAAGTTGATATTGCTTATAGATACTCCATTATATACTCTTTCCACTTTTCTTATTTTTCTCTAATTCTTTCTTTATTTTCCCTACTCCACCCCACCATATAAAAACTTTATTTTTCCCTATTTTTTTTCACCCTACTATGTAAAACCTCTCTTCTTCTCTTGAAAATTAAAAGAAATATGTCTCTTGAAAATTAAAAGAAATAAAATAATGGAAAAGAAGTTGATATTGTTTATAAAAACTTTATTTTTCCCTATTTTTTTTCACCCTACTATGTAAAACCTCTCTTCTTCTCTTGAAAATTAAAAGAAATAAAATAATGGAAAAGAAGTTGATATTGTTTATCCGGGCGAAATTTTTCTTTCCACCATCTTTTTTTCATATGAATGAGTTTTTAAAAGATGATGCAAGACCAATTGACATTGCAGAAAAATAATTGTGTATAACCTTACCCTAAAAATAAACCAGATTTAAAAATTCATAAACGAAATTAAAATTTTCATTTTAAAATCAGTGAAGTGATAGAGGGTATAAATCAATGAAAAAACTCAATGCAAGTAAATCATCCCTGTCAAATTATTTTGTAACTAAAATCCATAATTTTTCCATAATAAAACATTTGCTACTCGAAAAAAATGTAAAATTACATTTAAGTAAACAAAAGAACAAAGAATATAAAAAAACATAAACATTTTATCAATTATTAAAAAACACAGATTGTACTTCATTAAAAATATTCTTCATCGTCACATCAGTTTTGAAAAGATTCGAGAGTTCTTTTCCCAGGTCTTTGCAAATGAGCAAAACCCCTAGTTGGATTAGGTCTTCATCTTCATATTCCTGACCACGGCCACGAGGGCTCCCAACACAGCCACAACAATACCAGAAACCAGCAGGCCGGACATCAGATTTTTTCGAAAACCGCCCTTGCCTCTCTCCGCGTCATCGTCTTCCTTTCTTTCACCGTCCTCCTGCAAAACAACAAAACCATCTTTCCTTAAAAATAAGGGAAAAACCCACGAAGCACAAAACATCACTCTAAATTTAGACATTGCCAAATTTAACCGACGAACGAAAAAACGGAGCTTTCTCAGGGCACGTCACGGGTTCGAATCCCGGGTGGAAGGAAACGCAGTACCGGGCATTCAAGATGGTCGGCACCCTGGTAAGCAGTGGGATCGCCGGCGTGACGATCGGCCATGGCGGAGGCAATCTCCTTGCTGGCCTCCTGATCGCTTGGGGTCACGATTCTGATGGGCTGGACGGCCCCGACCGAGGTCTTCAGAGTAGTGTATTGGCCCACCGTTTCTTTCTGTTCTGATGACATGAATGAATGGGCGCGAAGAAGATATATATATGTGTTTGAATCAAACCCTCTGGAACATAAATCAAATGGCTTTCCGACTTCCTTCTGCTACAGCGGGAAAAACAACGTAACGCTTTGCTTCTATGTTTTTCCTTTTGTGGGTCTGCCAAGCGAAACACGACCGCAGATATGAATTGAAGGAAGATTGACACGACATATCAGACCTGATTCGTTCGACACGTTGCGATTACGTGGCGGATTTTCATATATCGACGTGCCGAGAGCGCGCTACCTCATCATGTCCATCGCCAATCCCATACCCTAATTTCGCCTGCTAACTAATTCCTCTTTCAAATCGGGTATCAAGTCGTGTACTTCATTGGAATTGTCTCGGCTAAACAGATTTTGATGACAGGATGGAGATGGTTTAAGGGAATTGTTTAATGGTGGAACAAACTTTTTATTTCTGGTTAGTATGGGATTAGGTGATTTCTTTCGATTAAAATAATATTGTAAAGTGATATAACATATTATTGATATAAGCTCTCGGAGAATAGAACATAGTGGGTGATGGAGTGTACTGTTAAGATACTCTGTTATGTGAAGTCACTGCTTCTAAACCCTCAAGTGTCTAGGATTATAGTTGTTGTAATGGGATAACACAACTACATGTAAGGCTAGTAATATTATCGATATATGAACTTAATGATTGATAGGTGTTGCTAGTAAGTATTCACTCCCTTTATAATCTCTTTACATTAGTTATATACATTTTAGTTATATACATTGGAACACCTATCACTACTAATCTCATTGTTGATTCTTATACCATTATATTATTGTTGTTATTTTTTGTATTGCTAATATATTGTGAATATTATTTGGATGTATTTTACAATTGTACATGTAATGTTAGTAATATTATTATGTATTTTACAAATGTAGATGTAATGTTAGTAATATTATTATACTTGCCCATAGGCATGATATATAGTGTTGAGTTAGGTTTGACTTTCTATTAGTTCATGGTTAACCATAAAATATACACCCCTTTATCTAAAGTTTTAAAAAATAATGATTAATTTTAAATTTTAAATCTCATCTATCTGATATCTTATTGGCCAAAAACTTTGAAGTCTTATTGCTGCCTTCACTTCCCCCAATGTTATTGTAATAAATATTTCTGCCATCTAGTCATTTCATGCCTATCTCCTTAAACAATACTTTCATTATTATATTCGGTAGGTATAAGCTACCTAGTAGCCTTGTTAATATATGAACTTAATGATTGATAGGTTTTACTAGTAAGTGTACACTCCCTTTATAATCTTTTTACATTAGTTATATACATTGGAACACCTATCACTACTAATCTCATTGTTGATTCTCATATCATTATATTATTGTTGTTATTTTTTGTATTGCTAATATATTGTCAATATTCTTTAGATGTATTTTACAAGTACATTTGTAAGTAGTTCTTGAAATAAGATTTTAAGGAGGTTGTGTTTGGTTTTGGCAATAGCGTCTGTGCGTATTTTACAAGTATAGTTCTAAGTAGTTTTTGAAATAAGATTTTAGGGAATCTTATTTGGTAATATAGGAATTTGGTTCTACATCTCTTTCCTTGAACGATTTGCATGAAAATTATGAATCGAATTTATATTGTGGTAATTGAAACATAGCTACAATAAGAAAATTGCATTTCATCTACAACAATGTTTCATACTATTTAATAACCAAAACTTTTAATTAAAAACTTATTAATATCAAAATTGGATATCAAAACCTCATTAATCCTTCTTTTAACCATTATGAGTATTGCTAATTAGCTCGAATTAAAATATTATCTTCAATGCATCTCATAAAAAGATATGATTATTTCAACAAAGTTTCAAATGTGAAATATTTTAAGATATATTTCTACAAGAACATGATGATTATCATATTATTAGATGTTTAGACTACAAAGTAGTTTTTAGGATTGTCCATGTAAACTTAGTAGAGTGAAAATTGTTCTACAACATTCATTGATGTTTGGACATCTTGATTATGTTATAGTAAAGATTATTTCATTAGAGCTTTCAAGTATTATGTATTTGTTTGAAAGATTCAAGAAGGCAATACCAACAATGTTTTGAGATTTATTGGCAGTTTTTTGGATTGAAGAATATCATTCTCTTGTATTGATCCCTAAGAGAGAAATATTTTCTTTGTCCAAACCCATAAACACACATTCAACTTGTTTTACAAATATCTTCCAAAATTATGTTGTGTAGTATATATTATTTGAATATAATGTATTTCGACCTGTAATTATTGTTTGTATTATAGGGGATTTTTTTTCACAAATGTGTAGGTGAAGTCTTAAAAAGAAATAATATAGTTTAATAATATTGTCTTAGCGAAGCTCATTTCTGTTTTTTTTAATCAAAAATATATTTATTTTAGCTTGTGAATATAGAAGAGTGAAATCACTAATAACTTTTCAATTTGAAATATGAACTTACAATTTACTATAACCTTAACCATCTAATCACAAATAATTAATCACTTTATTGTGGAAAAAAGAGTACTATAATTAACTTTGTAAATCATAAAATTAGTAACAACAAGCAACCATGAAAGCATTACTTAATAGCACAATGATAAATAAACATCAACTCAATTAAGAATATATTTATCTAAATCAAAAACCAAAATGATGTAGAGGTCTCTTAATCATCCTAACCACATATGAGCCAAAATGTTTGGTTTAATTATGTTGACTCTAGGCACACAGTAAGGACGTTCATCATTACCCATATGCACATGAAGCAACCATCCAACCATAAATCCCTATGCCATCTAACCACAACTCATGAGGTTATCTAGTTTCATTGTTGAGTTCTCTATCATAATCACACACACAAGGTTATTCAAGGTCCACATATTAAGATGACCTCTTGCTAAATTAACATTAACATATAGCTCACCAACCACTAACTAGCCTCCAAGCTATCAACCAAGCTACATTTATAAACTTTTTGTTTTTGGTTAGTATGGGATTCGGTGATTTCCTTTAATTAAAATAATATTGTAAAGTGATATAACATATTATTGATATAAGCTCTTGGGGTGTAGAATAGTGGGTGATGGAGTGTATTGTTAAGGTACTCCGTTATATGAAGTCACTGCTTCAAAACCCTCGATTGCTTGGGGTTATAGTTGTAGCAATCAGATAACACAACCACATGTAAGGCGAGTAATAATATTAATATATTAACTTAATGATTGATAGGTGTTACTAGTAAGTGTTCACTCCCTTTATAATCTCTTTACATTAGTTATATACATTGGAACACCTATCACTACTAATCTCGTTGTTGATTCTCATATCATTATATTATTGTTATTGTTGTTTGTATTGTTAATATATTTTTAATATTGTTTCGACGTATTTTACAAGTACATTTGTAAGTAGTTCTCAAAATAAGATTTTAAGGAGGTTGTGTTTGGTTTTGGCAATAGTGTCTGTGTGTATTTTACAAGTATAGTTCTACTTAGTTTTTGAAATAAGATTTTAGGGAATCTTATTTGGTAATATAGTAACTTGGTTCTACATCTCTTCCTTTGGAACTTGGTTTGCATGAAAATTATGAATGGAATTTATATTGTGGTAACTGACACATAGCTACAAGAAGAAAATTACATTTCATCTACAACAATGTTTCATACTATTTAATAATCAATTTTTTTAATAAAAGACTTACTAATCTCAAAATTGGATATCAAAACCTCATTAATCCTTCCTTTAACAATTATGAATGTTGCTAATTAGCTCAAATTAAAATATTATATTCAATGCATCTCATTAAAAGATATGAATATTTAGCCAAGGTTTCAAATGTGAAATATTTTAGGACATATTTCTACAATCATATGATGATCATATTATTAGATGTTTAGACTACAAAGTAGTTTCTAGGATTGTCATATAAATCTAGTAGAGTGAAAATTGTTCTACAACATTTATTGATATTTGGACATCTTGATTATGTTATAGTAAAGATTATTTCATTCAAGTATAATATAGAACTTTCAAGCATTAAGTATTTGTTTGAAAGATTCAAGAAGGCAATACCAACGATGTTTTGAGATTTATTGGCAGTTTTTTTGGATAGAAGAATATCATTCTCTTGTATTGATCCCAATAAGAGAGAAATATTTTCTTTGTCCAAACCGATAAACACACATTCAACTTGTTTTACAAATATATTCCAAAATTATGTTATGTACATATATATTATTTGAATATAATGTATTTCAACCTCTAATTATTGTTTGTATTATAGGGGATCTTTTTTCACAAATGTGTAGGTGAAGTCTTAAAAAGCGATAATATAGTTTAACAATCTTCTCAAGATAAGGATCACTGATATTATCAAGGTAGGTATTTGTCTTGGTGAAGCCCATCTCAATCTATTTTAATCAAACATATATTTATTTTAGCTTGTGAATATAGAAGAGTGAAATCACTAATAACTTTTCAATTTGAAATATGACCTTACAATTTACTATAGCCTTAACCATCTAATCACAAATAATTAATCACTTGATTGTGGAAAAAAGAGTACAATAATTAACTTTGTAAGTCATAAAATTAGTAACAACAAGCAACCATGAAAGCATTACATAATAGCACAATGATAAATAAACATCAACTCAATTAAGAATATATTTATCTAAATCAAGAACCAAAATGATGTAGAGGTCTATTAATCATCCTAACCACATATGAGCCAAAATGTTTGGTTTAATTATGTTGACTCTAGGCACACAGTAAGGATATTCATCATTACCCATATGCACATGAAGCAACCATCCAACCATAAATTCATATGCCATCTAACCACAACCCATGAGGTTATCTAATTTCATTGTTGAGTGCTCTATCATAATCACAGACACAAGCTTATTCAAGGTCCACATTTTAAGCTCACCAACCACTGACTAACCTCCAAGCTATCAACCAAGCTACATTTATAATCCGAGGAGTATGCCCATTGGATTTCCCTCAATTGTTATTTATTGACTCCTTAATTTTCCATTACATTTGTGAACAAAAATAAAATTAAATCACACATTTAGTTGACATAAATTCTAAAACTAAGGTTCTTAATGAAAAATCTAAGGT
>WSFP011515511.1:0-12827 GCA_009831015.1 Picea engelmannii | reverse complement strand
AGTCTCATGGTAGGTGTCACTTTAATATTTAAGGCATTTAAGCAGGTTGCAAAGAGTCCTTTCTTCATTATGGAATGTTTTCTTGGAAATTATATATTTTTCTTAATTTCACCTTAGTGGTTGTCATGGTATATTAGTAAGTTGGTCACCCTCAAGAAAAATGTTGTTACTCGGTGGTCTCCTTGAAGGGTCATCGTACTATTCCCACTCATACTTACCACTTTCCACACTTCTTCCCTTCCGCTTCCTCATCTTTTGGGTTTTTGGGTTCATTGACCCCAAGAAGGGTTTGTACCTCATTTCCTGGGAAGAAGGGGTTAAAGGCCTAGAGGTGTTTTATCTAACATCAAACATAAAAATGTAAGAGCAAGCACTATAAAAAAATGCAGTGGCAGGGACACTAGGGATGAAAAAGCCAATAAGATTCCATATCTTGAGCCCTACCCTTCTAGATGCTCGCCCCAAAGTTCTGAGTGCATTGAAATGCCTCAGTGAATAAAGGAATTTTAAATAAGTGTCCTGCTTGAGGGGGGAATGCATTTGTGATGCTACTTTCTTTCCATTGTACATAACACTCAATGTGTTTTGACCTCAAGTTAAAATCATTTTCAAGGGAGAAGATTGTGGTGTTATTTTCTTTCCATTGCACATAACACTCAATGTTTGAACTTAAGAAAGAAATAAAAAGAATAAAAAGGAAAAAAGGGGGCCTTGGAAAAATGTTTCATTGCAAACGAAGGGTAACTCAAGGATGTAGCTCACCCTCCACAAAGGTACCCATAAATGAGACAATATGAACCCTTGATATGTCAAGAACCCCATGCCCAAGAGTCTTTCACCAATCCACCTCATACTCACTACATGATCTAGAGAGGGTCTTCTTGGGAAACATTCCTTGACTTGGGGATTATCCTACCCAATAGGGCACCATGGCACCTCTCCCATACCTAAATTTTGAAAAGTTTATAAGGTCTTTGAGCATTTGTTTAATTTGAAAAGGGGGGATTTAATGCACTTGTTTGGGTGGTTCTTTTATTAAATGTAGCTTACTTAACATGATTCATATGACTTGTGGACCCTTGGAGGGCGTAATTTCTTGTCTTTGCAGCACTATGCCTAGTGGAGGGCATTCATGAAGGAACTAAACCACTTGGACCTTCATAGGGGCATGAAATCCCATTGGATGGATGTTGTGCCCCACACATTGGAGGCCTAGGATGATGAGAGTTGCACCTTGGATGACGTTTTAGGCCCATGAAATAGGCCCAGAAACATGAAAAAGAGACAATGTCACCTTCCTATTCCCAACATTCCTCATTTGCAGCATGACATCACATATTTAGGAGGTCTTTTGGTGTATTTTGTGTGCTCAGTGGTGCTTTGGGATTATGACCCCGAACTCTTGCTTGATTTGAAGATAATGTGACACCTTTGTAGCATGATGTCCTATCCTTTGGAGGCTTACCTTCACATGTTCCACATCAAAGAAGATATTTATGGGCTTGCATGTCATTATTTTGTTATTTTTCATCATTTTGTAACCTATGTGGGAAAAAAGAACAAATTGATTTGCTAATTAAGCATTGTAATTCTTGTTTTGACCTAAAACTAAGGTTTTAATTGTAAATGTGGACAAATTAGACTTGGATTTACTTTATAAATAGAGGCAAGTCATTTTTCATTTGGAAACTTTCTACTTAAGAGCTTTCTTTCTCTCACAAAAAATTTCGGCCCTCTTTTCTTGTTCATTATTGGCTAGTGAGTTGTCTTTTTGGGGATAATTTTGTTTGGAGATGGATTCTTGTAACATTAAAGCTTGGTTTGTGACTTAGGATATCTTCTTTAAATGTTTTCTTGCATGCTTGTTAGTGTTTGATGGTAAATTTATGCAACTTGCTTGATAATTTTGATTGAAGAAACTCTGAGAGGGTTAGTATTGTCTATCCCTTCCTTCAAGATTTCCTCTTTTATGAAAGGAGGCCATTCAAGGGTCAATTCAAGGGTTAGGAGGGCCTATCCACTTGAATCTCTTCCTTTTTGAGATCTAGCAGAAGAGAGATTTGCGAGGATGGAAGAGAAAGTCACTTACATCTCTCGTAATATGGCCCTCCTCATGGTGGATCTAGTAAGCAATATCAAATCATTTAGGAAGGATGTGGGATATAACTCCGAGATTATATCAAAGGGGAAAATCAAGGAAAATGAAGACCCTGAAAAGGAGTCGATGAAAGAGATCGAGAAAGAGAACTCAAGTTCTAGTGCCATTACCCCTTCATAATCTTTATTTAAAATGGAAGTGAAAATGGAGATGAATCCATAACAAGGTGATATTGATGCATTAAATTTGAATCATTGGTTGCAACAATTAGAGGTCTATTTCGGTGTTCACAATATAGATGAGGAGCATAAGATTTTTTTTTCCCAACTGAAATTAGAGGGCCATGCATTAACCTAGTGGGAAATCCACATGGAGACACTTAGGCCATAGGGTGATTTGCTGGTAACTAAGTGGGAGGATTTCAAAACCCTCATTAAGTTCCAATTATACTTTATCGGGTATGTAGAGGACTAATGGATCTGAAGACCTGGGATGAAAACTTGATCTATGTGCAACACTCTTATAAAAAACACAGTCCACACTTCTACTAGCAAGTCCCCTTTTGAAAATTGCTTTGGGTATTTACCGCCTTCGCCCTTTGATGTTGTATATGGAAAAAAATAGGAGCGAGGAAAGGCATCACAAGAGAAGAATTGTAAGTAGAGAAATTTATTGAAAATATTAGACATAACCATTTGCAAGTATAGGAGACGTTGAAGAAGTCACATGAAAAGTATAATTTTAGACATGATCAACACAGAACTAAGAAGTCATTTAAGATGGGAGATAGAGTTTGGTTACAATTTATCAAGGAAATACTGCATGGCCCTATTAAGAATATCAAGGCTCTATGATATGGTCATTTTGAGTTATTGGATAAGGTGGGAGATAATGCCTACAGACTCAGTCTAGCCTCATACATGCACATTTACTCTGTCGTGAATGTGGAGAATTTGGAACTCTATGATCCTTTCATGTTGTATCAGGAGGTGGAGCAGGTCCTACCTACCATAGAGGACTTATCAGTAGATGCTCAAGAAAAGTTGGTAGAAGACACGATTTTACAAAGGAAGTCCAAAACTACAAGATAGGGGTAGCTTGACCTTTGGCATATTGGGTTGAGAGGACAACTTCCAGGTAAGGAAAAATGGTAGTCCAGGGAAAAGGTAGAGGAAAAATTGCCTTGCCTCATTTAGTAAATATTTTGGGAACCAAAATCCTCCTGAAATGGGGAGTTATGATCTATAATGGATCATCATATAATTTTTCACTTATCTCGATACTTTCTAGGTGAAGGAAATTGGAGGAATTAGCTTGCAGAGCCATTTTAGTGGCAGGTGCATGATTGGAAAATTAGGGTTTGGAACCTTCCCTAGTGATTTTGAGGCATTAAAAGACATTTTGGGGGATTATAGCATTAAAAAATTGTTCCCAGGCCCTTGATTGTGTTCTACACTCTGAGACCTTTCCAACTGTGCATAAAACACCTCAATCAAAGCTCATATTAAGAAGTTATGGCTCCTTCAAATTGACTTACCTACTTGACCACCATGGTACGAGTGGATGTGACGTCAACTCCCATTACTTACGCATATGGGGATAGCCATGTGTGGAATTTAAAGAATATTCTAGAAGGCCCAAACTGGATCACTAATTGATGGTTGAGGAAGCCAAAACCCTAACCCTAGATACCTATCGTCCTATGCTAAATACATGGACGATAGGAGGAGAATGGTTCCATTCTTTTGTATAGTACTTGCTCCATAGTTGAGAAAATCATCCAAGGAGTGGTATTTTGAGAGAATAATAGAGAAGGTAGGAAACTCTGTAGCAGTCATTCATGCCATAATGTCTCCATAGTGAGTGCCTCTTTCTTTGTACTTTATTTCCATAACTAAAGAAAAGAGATCAGAGCATAGGCCTCACCTTCTAGCTGAGTTTTGTCCCATATTGGGTTTCCCAAGATATATTTTGTGTTCAATTGTGTGGAAGGCGTGTATATTTTTTCCCATTCTTTCATTTTTGCATTCAATTATTTTGATAAATTCAAGCAAAGCTAGTAATTAATTAATATGGAATCTAAGGAAGATTAGTTTGCGTAGTATAATATTTCATAATATTATTAATATTTGTTGTGACGAGCTATTCCAGTGGAATATCCAAGACAATTTATAAATCACTTTGACATGAAGTCTTCCCTTTTAGTTAACAAGGGGGGGAATATTGATGATGGTTGTCAAAGTCAAGTTTTGACAACAAAAGGAACCACATAGTTGCAAACATTTTATCACTTATAGTTCAATTGAATAATACACCAAATTAAAAATTGATGATTGGGATGTTGAGTGAAATTATTTGTGTCATTTCTAAGAGAAATATTATGGACATTTTGTTCACCTAATGGTCATTAAACCTAGAATTGTTGCTTGGCATTTGATTAGGTTGTCGGGGTTTTTTAGGGAAGAGTCGGACTAAATTTGATTCATTTATCATCATTTTTTCTCATCGTATATTTGAGTTTACATTAGTGGAAAATTATAAATATTAGAGATTACATGTTCTAACTATGGGATTTTCTAGATTCTTGGCATCTAGATTTGGTAGAAGTTTTTAGGAAAATCTTCACTAATAGTCAATCTTTAGATTAAATATTGAGATGATATTGGTTTATGCACTAATTTGTGTTTCCTTGTTGGTATAATTATTAGATCTTATGATTGAGGGGTACATTGTTAGCTTGTGAGTCCCTATAAAATCACAAAGTCCAAGATCAACTCTTTATGAGTTGTTATTCTTATCTCTCAATGAGGTGGCATCCTTATCTATTGTTAATTTATTGGTGTCATCATATCTAGATCTAGAGGTGGATACATCCATGTGTTATATATTGATTTCATTGCATGAATGTATTGTTGAGAACCACTACAAAATTTTCTACCAATATTCTTGTGTTATGTCTCATTCATAGTTTAATAATCACAAAGTCCTATATCACCTCTTTATGAGTTGTTATTCAGATCTAGTGATGAGGTGTCATCCTTATCTATTTATGAGTTGTTAATGTGCGAACTTATCTATATTTAGAGGTAATTCCATCCATGTACTATATATCAAAATCGTTTGATGAATATATTGTTGAGAATGGATAAAGCCTTTTTTTTTCAATCTTCTTGTGTTATGTCTCTTTGCATAGTTTAACAATTGATGTATCATTATTCATGGTGTTTTGCTAGCCTCATCTTGCCCATTAGAAGATTTTTTGGAGTGGTTCAATATCTATGGTTCCGTTGAGGGGTCCTAAATCCCTTTAACTCAACATCAAGAACCAAACCCGCCACCGAGGCCCAATTAGACTCTGCAACGTTTGATAGTGGAATGGTTCTCTAGATCTTTCAATCTGGACAAATAATCGATGGGTTTTGCGTAGTGATTGACATGATATCTTCTTATGAAAGTTCCTCCTTCAGTTTAAATGTTCTTTTTTTGTATTTTCTTTTATTAGATGGGTCTGATAAAAATATGTGTGCTGGTATAAACCAATTGGTAAAGGGGGGAATCTTAATTACTGAAGAAGGCTAAGCTTGGGATAACTCTTGTGCTCAAGCATGCATACAAAGATTTTCACACCCGTGACAAGCCTAGTACTAATACATCAACTTGTTGGTATTTCAATTATTGACTGAGATATGATTATCAAAAGAAAACATACATGCAATAAAATGATGGCAAGAAAAATAGTTTCCTTAGCTCTAGAATTAATCACACATTAACACAATGATTTGCTTTCATCATTAGAGAAAGGAACTACAAAAAATATTAAAACAACTAACTTATCAATAGATTCAGAACTCTTACTCATTACATCATCCATTCATGAAATAAAGTTGGAAGTAATTCCTTCTCAAATCCAATCACACACGCCTTTGATGAAAAAACAGAAGTTTTTCTCTGGTCCTAAACAAGACTTCTCAATTAAGGTATTTCGGAAATAGTTCTTTAAAATTCCAAAAAATGAGAGTCTTTGCAAAAACCATCGACCTCTTCTAAAAGGTCGATCCTCTTATTTATAACAAATCATTAACTAAAAATAACTATCAAAAGTGCAAGCTAAGTAAAACAAAACATCACCACATGGCGCTTCCATCTCTTTGTCTTCTAAAAGTCATCAAATAGTTTCACTGAAGTGGATGACTCTTCTCATACTCTGACCATTTGACGAAGAGTTCCTCGCATGTGTTGACATATGGGAATTTGTGTTGGTCCATTGGGGCCGAAAGGATTTCTTTTACTTCTACTACCCGCGCCCGATACTTAACTATTTTGACACTTAATTGTTGCAAAACTGCTTGAGCCTTAATCAGGTGCTCCATGAACTGTTGTACTTGACCTGGTGCCATGCTCACAACCTTTTCTATTTCTATAGTCCATGCCAAGTCTTGTTCTGCATGTTGTTTGACTATGTCATGCAAGTCGACAAAGTCCTCGGGTGATCCGAATTCTGGGAGGTCGATGTCTTTCATCTCTCGATTAATCTTGACCCAACTCATTTCACAATCGACCCATTTTTCCTGAATCTCCCGCTGAGGTTCCTAGGCCATTTTCATTGAGTATTTGTCTGCTTTCCTTATCATATCTATGTTGTTGTCTCTCAACACCTGAATGTCATGCTCTTCAGTGTCTCGACCCTTTTGAACCGCGATGATGTAATCAATTCTTTCCACTACTTGGTGGGCCTTCTCGTACCATCTTTCCACATCTTTGCAGGTTGCTAGTTCAATAAGGGTGTCTTCTTGGAAGTCGGCTATCCCTATAGTGAAAAGGTGTCATTCATTCGTGAATTTGTCATAGGCGTCTTGGAAATCGCTTCTCAAAAACATTGTGGCTTGTGTGGAGTCCTGATAATATTTCACCAAATGGGGCAGATGATCCAACTCCTTTAGCGCAGCAACCAACTCCTCTTCATATTTTATTTCTCTATCCAGAGTGGCATCTGTGATAGCCATCCCTGTGTCGACAAGCTTGGACGTCTTGGCGTGCTCTCTGGTAATCAATTTTTCCTCTATGGTGATGAGAATCAAATTGTCCAACGTAAGCCTCCTCTTCTTAGTGGTTCTCTTCATGATGGATTTCCTCTTTCGATCATAGGAGATTTCTTGTATATCGACAACCTCATTAATAGGTTCGAGGATTTGTTGTTCTCCCTAAGTTAGAGTATTTCCCAGGCTCCCGACTGTGTATATATGTTCTAGGCTGGGTTCATGAACTTCTTCTAGATGTTCCGATGGCTCAACTTCTGGTTGTTGCTCATCTGCTGGTAAGGTATTGGCCAAAAATGAGGAATCACGGGTAGGTTTGGTACTTACTTGGTAATCAACTATTGAAATGTCGATTTCTTGTTGTGGAATTTCTTCTTCCTATCCCCCCGATACTATCTCATCCCTCTAGATGTCCATCGGGGTTCCCAATAAGTCGAGTGGCTCTGTGTCTAAGGCACTTTTGACCTCATGCTCGCTCTACAGACGACTCTGAACTGGAGCATCGAGGTCCGGGGTAGATTCTCTCTCAGGTTCTTTCTTCTCATCATCATATATGGTTATCAAGTTGAACAAGGGATTTGGTACACTTGTTCTTTCTGATGTCCTCGCTATCTCAGGATGGGTCGAAATTTCCCCTGGTGATCTGATCTGTGGTTGTGGAACTTCAGGGTTTTCGAACTCGGTGATTTCTTCAAGTTACATCGGCTCTAGGCCACTTGGCTCTCCTCATATTTCGATTGGGTCATCAACGGGAATCCTCGTCGTTTATATCAGATCAGGGTCATTTTGCAATTGATAAATGATTCTTTGTTCCCCCTCTAGCAAGAGTAATCCTCTTCTCTGTGCCTCTGTGGTCTCTGTCGCCCTAATTTCTTCCCTGGCTCTGAGGTCATATTGATTCAAATTCTCTATTGTCTTCACCTATTCATCCATGCTCATGGCCTTGAACTTGGTCATATTTGGGTTGGCCATTCTCTGTACCACCTTGTCCTAGTCCTGGGCGCACTTTGTGAAAATTTCATCCTCAAAATTATCATGAGCGTACGACCAATAGGATGATACCTGTGAAACATGTTGGAGGACCAGGCCTTTAAGGTCATGCTTGCAGAATCAACCTGTCGGGAACCTGAATTCAAGTTGGCTCAGCCCTTCTTGTTTGGATTGAGCAGTATCCTTTACCAGATAAAACCCCACATGGAAACCGTAGGGTATGAAAGAACGCTTCTTGTCCTTGACTAATGTGACGTTATAGCCCTGCAGAATAGTATGATAGCATATTTTTCTCACAACGAGCCAGTCTGGGACATGAGCGGGTAGGAGATGTGGTGCTCTGGTGGCCTCGAACACCCTGATATAGGTTGAGCGTTTGTATAAATACCAATGGCCTACCTTAGCTACCATTTTCTTGGCTACTACGGATAATTTTGGGATTTCCTTCTTAAAAATAATAAAATGAAAATGGGCAATGAATTCATCACAGATGAGTGCATACAATTTTTTTTACCTGTTCTCCCAGAGTATGATGAAATAAACGTGAACCAGGAGCTCTGCAACATGCTATCTTAGATTCATGTCGGCGAAGACATTTCTTGCAAATATAACATTGAGAAAGTATGAGGCCATGTAGAAAGCAAGTACTTCCCCTTCTTTTGGTGTATGATCCTGCTGTACACAGAAGCTCAATTGTTTAGAAATGATAGCTCCCCAGTTGAAGTTTCTCTCAGAGATTGGCACTGTGTATGCCAAAGGCATCCATGCTTCCGAAAACTTGGAGCAATAATTTTCTCCATATAGTTGGCAGATGAGAGCCATCAAATAGATGTATGGCTCTCTCAAGTGAGATGTCCCATACTAGCCATTTCTCTGATTGGTAAACTTCTTGTCCTCCTTCCACCATGAAGACATCAGTCGACTTGTGTCACGAAATTCGTAGAACTTCACCACAAAGTCTGTGTTTAGTCGCTCCTATGGGTCTCTGAGCTTGTATTATTTATGGACTTCCATTCAAAGGAACACTCTGACACACCCACCATTCTCATCATTGATTACAAATTTTTCTGTGTCTGTGTGGTCAATTAGCCACTTCAGAACCTCTATGCAAGGGAAAACTGGGGTTTTGCTGACTACCATTTGCAAATAATACCGTCGAATGTTTGGGAAAACTTGGTCATCGAGTGCCCTTACATCCAGGTCGTTGTGTGGGATATACTTTGGGTACTCCTCTCGGTTGATTCTATTGAAAATGTCCCCCCACTATGGGAGAACTAATTAGGATACAGTGCCTGCCTCTGTATCACCGAAGACCGAAGGCTGGACAAAAGATTTCTTTGTTGAGGTTCTTATGACTAGTTCTTCCCTGGGAGCATATTCCAGCTGCCTCACTGCACCAGGAGAAGAACCTTCTCTTGTCTCAACTTCCTTTAGTTTGGGTGCTCTCGACGAATGTCTGGTGGTTGGATTTCTTGGCGACATTTTACCTGCAGTTAGAACATAGTTTAGAGACTGTGAAAGAAAATTGGATGCATATATAAATCACAACCGTTGAATTTTGACAAACTTGAACACATACCTATGCAGCTTGTATAACCTGGTTTTGTTAATCTGAGGATCAACACAATCTCGAGACACTCGCTTTGCTCCTTTGGATGCTCTGGAATTCAAACTTGTGCGTAGAATGAATTTGTTCAAAATTGTTCTAGAGATTTAAACATGGATGAACTTACCTTATTGCATCATCCATTCAATTCGAGTTATGATTGTAATTTCATTAAATCTTCTGCCAAATATTCAAAGATTAAAATTAAATTCATCGTGGGTTGATGGTGCGAGAGTGGGTTGTAATGTGGACTATCGACGATTTCAAATTGATGTTGTTCAATCGACGCACAAGGTAGAAAAAATGTGGGATCAAGCATTAACTGGTCTATTAAATGTCCAAATCCGATCGTATCTTATGCCGCAAACATCCCATCATTTTTCTAGTCCAGTTCGTGGGTCAGGGGTTGGGATTTTGCTTCAAACATTTTATGTTTATATCTTCTTGAAAAATCTACGACGTCAATCGATATTTCCACACAAAGATGATGTGGCAAAGCTGACTAGGAGGTGTGACTAGGACCCAAAGAACCTTAATATGACTCGAGACAAAACTATGTCGTACAACCCCCTTATGTGATAAGGACATGTGGCATTCGAGACCAGTGACTTCATTTGCTTGTGTTAATCAGAATCATAAATTTCTTTAACCTATATGTTCTAAAACCAAATCCTATCTTGCTGACGCCGAGAAGTATCAAGGATTGGAGATGGGAGATAAACCTACCTAGGTGCTCTCGGATCGACTCTCTCGAAAAAGTCTTGATGCCAAAAATGCATCGGGGATCGGCGATCAGAGATATGTTTGTCACAGAAAAAATGATTGTTTTAACCTTTCTAGATTTCCTTGACCCCGATAAAGCACATCGGTCATCGGATATCAGTGATTTCTTTATGTCCTTTATTAATATCTATCCTTTCCATATTTTTATAATGTCGAAGGGGATCATATATCTCTTGAAACTTCGTGTGAATAACTTACACAAACCAAATCCACCTTTTGTCGATGTCGATGGGGATCGACGCTCGACGACTATTTTAACGGTGTGTTCCCTTTACTTGCTTGAATTTTTTTGGCGCCAAACCTGAGTGTGTTAATTGCAGTGTTAGATGTTGATTCTTAATTTGGGTGTCAAGTTATTCATGACATGAGGTTTCACAAGTTCAAAAAAACCTGACTTGATGATAAGAGTCATGAAAATGAAACAAATATAAACCCTTTCCCAAAGTGAAATCAATTCAGAGAGTGAAGGAAAAAAGTGGTACACAAAAAATGATAAAAGTTCATAAGGATTTTAGGGTGTGTTGAGTGCTCAACAAAAGATGACTTACTGGGCGAAAGCATAATCTCTGTTACTTCCCTGGGCTTAGCTAATGCAAAAGCTGGTTAAGAACTTAACTAGTTTTTTTTTTTTTTATCAGATTCTCTTCTATCCTTGCATTTGAAATTCCCCCGGTTTGTGAATCTGGGCCTGCCTGTTGGGTTTCAACCTTTATTCCACCTTCATTCCATTTAACTATGACCCATGCCCCCTTTTGACAAGAGTCGAGTAAATAATTCATTGGCACCAGGTCTTTTGGTTATCATCATTCAGTTGTTGTTGTGTTGCTCTGTTTCCAGCGAGCGTCCATAGCCCCAGCAGAGTCACCTCGACGTCACAGACCTTGCTCCCCTGCCAGCGAGCGTCCATAGCCCTGGCGGAGTCACCCCGACGTCACAGACCTTGCTCCCCCGCCAGCGAGCGTCCATAGCCCTGAAATAATTATCTACATACCCTCTCCTACCTCATGTTCATTTTCTATAATTGATTTAATTTTGGCAAATATGCCCTAAGCGAGTGGGAGAGGAGGATGTTTTTTATCTGTAAGATGAGATGGTTAAAGTGAAATTTTTTAAGCTATGTCTTGAGGTACATGTGGTCCTTTCTAGGTTACCATATCTCCATTTGGTTTTACCAAACCACTAGGAAGACACTTCATCACTTGCTAAGGTTGTTTATTTGCAAAGGTTAGATACATAACTCCTTTAAGACAACAACAATTCACCCAACGTTTCTTGTGTTGTATGTAAGCATGAGTCAGGAACAGAGTTTTCTACACTGTATTGATTAAGATCAACCAATGCCTTGTGAAACACAACTTTATTGCACAACAATACTACACAAAAGGAAAACATAAATAAAGGACTCCATAATCAACCTGCCTAACACCTACAAAAATAAAATAACACGAAAACAAACACAATTTTTTTTTAACAAAAATATTGTTTTAGGGATTGGCCATTCACCAGGAGGGCTTCGAGTTCCCCCTCATATTTTGTAGCCAATATGTTCCTGCCCCAAGTTTCTAGGCTACCTGAAAAGGCTCGAGCCATATATTTTGAAACTTTGAATTTTTTCCCTTTGTTTCATTTGCCCTGTCCCATTTCAGGACTAAGTCTCCTACTTTAAAATTCTTCTATTTGGCCTTGTGCTTGTCAAACCACCTTTTAACTATCTACTGATGAGCAACGAAATTTGATTTTTATTTCTCTCTTTCTTCTTCCATCATGAGGAGGGTATCAATCCTTTGTTGAATAACCAATGAGGGTTGTCCTCTAGATCCTTGAGAAAGTTGAAGAGATGGAAGGTATAGTCCGTTTGAGAGAATAGATTCTTGTTCATATACCAGAAAGTATGGGGAGTTCCCTATAGCTTCCTTGGGTGTTACTATATAGACCCATAAGGTATTATGAAGTGAACAATGCAATTTCCTTTGAATATCTACAATTGTTTTCTTCAATATCCTCACTAGGTTCTTATTGGTTGATTCTACTACTCCATTCCCCTGTGAATAGTAATTTGTAGAGTATCTGATTATGATTCCTTTTTCTAGAGAAAACTCTGTCAATAGGGTGGAAGAAAAGTAAGTGCAATTATCAAAAACTAGAATGGAAGGCATACTGAACCTTGTGATAAATTGTTGTTCTATGAATTGGATTACCACCTTTTCGTTTACATGAGTCAGAGGGATGGATTCTGCCCATTTCGTGAAATAGTCCATAGCAGTCAGTATGTATCTATGTTGTTTTGAAGAAATCAGTGTAATTTATCCTATGG
>WSFP011515510.1:0-12827 GCA_009831015.1 Picea engelmannii | reverse complement strand
CGATGCACTTTATGATAGCTAAACTATATGTGGTTGTACAAATTATAACACATTTCTTGAACAACTTTGAAATACAAATAGTGCATTTAGAAATAAAAAATTATTTATCTATGAAAATAATTTCATTGAATAGTTTTAATTTTTTTCTTTGACAATGAGTTTCAATATTCAACTCCTCCAGTAGAGTGTTAAGGGGGCTAAATATAGAAATTGACCTCAAAATTAATTAATGCTATTGGAATTGCTTTTGGTTGTTAGGATTGACAATGTATCGTTGAAGATTTGGCACCCCAAGTGACAAATCTACAATCGTTGATATTGGCCTAAATACCAAGACTTGTTTTGAAATTGGATCAATGCACTTGAAAATTTTCATAAATTGAAATAACATGTATCATATTATGCCTAGACGATGGGTTATTTTACATCGAATGGATTAAAAAGTGCATCAATTTGCAAATGGTTTCGTGTTTATGTGCTCTATGAATTAGTTTATGTAAATATTCAAAGAAAACAAATGCTAGAATGAACAACAATATGTACATGGTATCCAACTTTTCAATACATTTCTCATCTTTATAGGTTTTAATAATCAATGCCGCCCAATATTTTGTTTATCATGTCATAATGGCTCATTCGATGCAACAATGCATGCCACATTTTGTCTTCCCATGCATACATATTTCTAGACTAACCATTCCATTTGCATCTACGCATTGTCATTTTCCATGTGCTCCCACATCTACGACTCTCCTTGTGCTTCCCCTACGCATATCCAATCAAGGATTCATTACAATGCTTCTGCATCAACTTGGCTATGAAGAAATGACCCACTTAGACAACAACAACCCACACAGAACAAAACATATGTATAAGGATTAAACTTTGATGAAGTATGGTACACCCCTACTTCACTAACTAACTAAGATTTATCAATATAAATTAAAAGAATAATCACAAATTTGATCTTTTAAATTTTATATCAATAAAAAAACAACTTTTACTTTCACAAAATATTTCATATATATGAGAATTAAACCCTCATAAAGTATGATACATCCCCGCTTTATGAATTAACCAAGATTCATAAATTTTAGTGTTTTTGAGGGAAGATTTAAACTTCTTATTCAATGTGCTACTCAAAATCTAAATATCTTTAGAATTTTTCTTCAAGAAAAAGTAGAAAATCTTCGCTTTATGAACTAACCAAGATTTATAAATTTTAGTGTTTTCGAGGGAAGATTTAAACTTCCTATTCAATGTGCTACTCAAAATCTAAATATCTTTAGAATTTTTCCTCAAGAAAAAGTAGAAAATCTGTAAGGGTGGTAGTGGAAGATCAAATTGACAAATCGGGGACTTGGTCATACTTTGATGAAGTAGCCAAGGGGGATTCTCATGCTTGTGGAGCTGGGGGATTGTCTTCTTATCAAATTCCCATTGGATAAAATTCAAAGCCAAATTGGGAACGGTTCTAATGATTTTGTTGAGCTCGTAGCTCTGAAGCTTGATCTTAAATTGACTAGTAAAAAAGGGGCTCAAAGGGTACACATGTTTGTGGACTCTCAAGTTGTAATTAACTATATGAAGGTGATCTCCTCTTGTGAAAATTTCTCGTGAAGGCCTATTTTGGAGAAGATTGTTATATACAATCTATTTTCTTTACAATTTCTTATATGCAAATCTACAAGGAAAGGCATAGTTGAGCCGATGTTCTCTCAAAAGAAAGCATTTCTTTGACTCTTAACCATTGAAATATACAGGACACAAAGGATGGCACATCAACTAAACCTATTTTACATCTATTTTAAGGTTTTTTTTTGTAGTTTTGGAATCAGAAGAAGGATCTCGATCTATGTATTAATGCAATATTTTTGCACCGTAGTAAAGCTTTTTTGTTGTTGTTGATGATTGTCTGTAGGAGAGGCATAGTGTTTAGGCTCGATAAAGAGTCTATTCATGGAGCAATTTTGAGTATAGTTGGATGTCAGTGTGTATAGAAGATGATATCTATATCATAGAAGTTCAAGTGCTTTTTAGAAGGAAGCCTTGAAACATTGGAATGCATGATCGTAATTTCACTTAGAAGGATCTTGATCTATGTATTAATGCAATATTTTTGCATTGTAGTAAAGATTTCTTTTTTGTTGATGATTGTATGTAGGAGAGGCCTAGTGTTTAGGCTCGATAAAGAGTCTATTCATGGAGCAATTTTGAGTATAGTTGGATGTCAGTGTGTATAGAAGATGATATCTATATCATAGAAGTTTAAGTGCTTTTTAGAAGGAAGCCTTGAAACATTGGAATGCATATGTTGATCATAATTTCACTTTTTCTCATTAATGAACTTAAATTATGTTTTTTCCCTCATGGAAGGAAACAAAAAACCAAAAACCAATAAACCAAAGTATATAAATATCTTGTTTGTTTGTTTGTAAGGCATATGCAATTTATATTAATAGAGTACAAAATAAAGTACAATAAAGGTTAATTGTGGCTTGTCTCTAAGGAAACCGAGGCCATAATGAGTCAAAATATAAGTGTTTATCTTGCAAGACTGCAAGACAAAGTTATTTACATCCAAATCCCTAGTAGTAGTATGGTATATATATATATACTGAAAGCAGCATAAGAGATAATTGACATAACCAAAAGGGAAAGCCTGGTTCCCATCTACAAATCTACCAAAAGAGAGCAAGTGTTGCTAACATAGGAGGACACATACCTACCTCTACCACTATTGAGTGTCCCCCTTTTCCTCAAGACATTCATCTATCATGATGGGGTTAGAAGGGGTACCTTCAAGCTCTAGAGTAGGGTTTGTGCTTGATAACCTCTAGTGTAACATCCCCTAGCCCATCTTAGTGACATTATGGTGCAAAATACTCTTAAAAACGAAAGTTCTGCTAACTAAATTAATTCATTTACAGTTAGTTGATTTCTTATAGCTTACAACTACAAATTAAAACTATTGCTCCCAACCCATACAAAATTCCTCTCTCTGGCTTGCCTTTCTTGACTCGCACTCTTCCCCAAGTTGATTGTACTCAACCCCCATGTGCCCAATAACTTTGGGATGTGATCACTCACACCCACCCTCTTACATGTATTTAATGATTGGCTTTGGGAACACTCAATCAGACAATGGGAAGGTTCATATAGAAATAACAATTTTAGGAAAATGGGTTAAATTAATATACATGAGTATTTCCCCTTGGACCCCTCTTGGCCATTATCCTAGACACTCCCCCTTCTTGTGGATTAATTCAGCCCCCATCTCTTGTCCATGTCTCCTTCACAACTGACATCACATTTTTATTAATAAAACAAGGAAATATAATTCATATATTACATCGCTTGGCCGTAGCCACATATTATATCTACATAAGCATTAATTAAACTGGGGATTATAGTGGGGATGTTGCATCTAGGACTATCAGTATGATGTCAATGTCATAAACTGCTCTGCAAGCTACTTCAAACTTTTTGTCCATTAGATTTAGTTTGTGGAGAATTATTTGTTGTCTTTGACCCCTCTCCTACATAACCCGTGCCATGAAAGATTTGTTCATCTAATAAAGCTATGCAAGCTTGAAAGTCTCAGTGTCTCTAGAGTGAGAGAACCCTATGTATAGAACCCATTCCCTATAATCTGCCTCAATTTCTTGACTCACACTCTTCCCCAAGCTAATTGTTCTCAACCCCCATGTGCCCAATAACTTTGGGATGTGATCACTCACACCCACCCTCCTACATGTATTCAATGATCGGCTTTGAGAACACTCAATCAGAAAATGGGAAGGTTCATATAGAAATAACAATTTTAGGAAAATAGGTTAAATTAGTATACATGAGTATTTCCCCATTGGACCCCTCTTGGCCATTATCCTAGACACTCCCCCCCTCTTGTGGATTAATTCAACCCCCATCTCTTGTCCAGGTCTTCTTAATAGTTGACATCACATTTTTATTAATAAAACAAGGAAATATAATTCACATATTACATCGCTTGGCCGTAGCCACATATTATATCTACATAAGCATTAATTAAACCGGGGATTATAGTGGGGATGTTGCATCTAGGACTGTCACTATGATGTCAATGTCATAAACTGCTCTGCAAGCTACTTCAAACTTTTTGTCCATTATATTTAGTTTATGGAGAATTGTTTGTTGTTGTTGACCCCTCTCCTCCATAACCCGTGCTATGAAAGATTTGTTCATTGAATAAAGCTATGCAAGCTTGAAAGTCTCAGTGTCTCTAGAGTGAGAGAACCCTGTGTATGGAACCCATTCCCTGAAATCTGCCTCAATTTTTTCATTGGTCATTTTCCTCCATTTTTGCCTAATTAAATTCTCAATGTGGGCAAACTCCTCCTTGACAGTGGTAGGAAAGTTACATTGATAATTAGATGTCGTCTTCATGGCATTGGCTCAGGTATGAGTTATATGACATGGGAGTCTCTGGTGTAAGGGTTCCCTAATAGACTTCTTGGTCCCCTGTTTGACCCTACATTTGCTAGATTTCGATTAGAGTTTGCCATTGGATTTCAACATCTTGGCCTTAGGATGAGTTGCAAGAGTAACGAAGGGCACACTACAGTGAGGGATAGAGAGAAGACATTGAGAATCTAGGGAAGGTGTTAGACCCGGGATGATAACTGCCCACCCAAAGAGGAAAACTACAAAGGGACCGCCCAAACTGACACAGAGAAATTCGCCCATGTATGGATGGAAAACTTTGCCTACTTAGCCCTGATAGTGAGCTGAGCGAGAAGACAGAACACTCCAGATTACTAAACAGACAAGAAAACTCAAAATCAAACTAGAAGGACCAAACCTGGAAGCAATACCAGAGCTGTCGTGAAGCACAACTTCCCATGTTTCCCCAACCTTCCTCCATTTCTTGCTCCACGAGTTAAATATTTGAACCTTTATCATTGAGCTTGACATGTCGTGCATGGTGGGATTAATGGTTGAATCATGTCCAGTGCTATTGATCGAATAGGAGGGCTCTGCAATGAGAGCTCTTATCCTAGTCTCCATCCAAATCATTATCCTTCATATGAAGAAGTCCACACAAACGTGCATTCAATTACCACGTGGGGCTTTGTCTTCTGTGCATACACATGCATCCCATCCAAAACAAAAATATATTTTTTCTTAAAATAAATACAAATTTAATATTTTAAATTTTATATTAATAAAAAAATAACTTCCATTTCATTTAAATAATCTATATAAAAAATGAAATATAATAATTTTTATTATATAATATCAAAGGAAATTCTATTCAACATTAACAAAAAAGTGAAATGGTCCAAAGGAAAACCTTGTTACACAATAAAACAAACAGCCCACCATCCACCCACCCTTAAGTGGAGGGGCATGAATCGAAACGTCAATAGGAGAAACATGAATATATACATGTAAGATATAAATAGTTGATATCTAAACATTGATATATACAGTTTCTATATTGATAGTGGTTCAACGAGTGTTGTATGACATTAGCCCTAGAATTGACACTTTCTCACTTTCTCTGTTGTGTACTGGTATTGGCTCATTCCAAACAATGCGTTTGAAATATTGATGAAGGTGGCGTGCGCTTACTGGAATCTATTCTCTCTATCTCCATTTTCCCTTTCAATTCCCGGCGCTCAATTTGTTTCATTGCGTCGGTCAAAAGCAGCCGTCTTCACAGGTCTTTTAGTTGCTCCGTTATTTTTTTGCCATCGAATATTCAAAATCCATAGTCGCAGGGCAATAAATTTTACCATTTTGATGATTGGTATTTTCTGATCAGGTCTCTGGTTTTGCTATTGAAAATTAGGGTTTTTTTCGAGCATATCAGCAGGGACCATGGGCGACGTTTCAGAAGTTGGGTATGAATATGCTGTTGCTCCCAAGCTGCCAATACCGGAAAAGAGGAATGTGTTAATAACGAGTGCGCTTCCATATGTGAACAATGTTCCGCATCTCGGAAATCTGATAGGAAGTAAGTGTTTTTTTCTCATCTTTATGCTCAGGGGGGTATATGTACCAAGAGAGAGAAGTTGTGCTATTTTGAATGTCAAATAGGAAAGAAGGTTTGTCATGGTATAAAAGACATCTATTTTAGCTAATTGTTGTCTTTTAGTTGAGAAATGCGAAACGAAACGAGAAATGGTTTCAGAATGTGAAACTGAAGTACTCAAGTTTTGTTATAAAAAACATTTTAGGGTTTTTGTTAATACTCATGCAAAATAATAAATTTGTTGTTCTTTTGTTTATCTGTTCGTTTTCTGTTTCCCCTGCATTAATTAGGCAGACAAGAAAATACTTGGTCAAGTGCAAGATGTTCTTAGTTCAATATTTTTGTAGTTTGCAGCTTTAGTTAGTGCTAATATGAATATGACAATTGCTTTGCTACATAAAGCTAGTCACATTAGCTGTCTGTGATTTGGAAGATGGCAGCAACCAGTTTCCGCTTCGAAAACAGGTTGGATGGAGCTTCAAACTTCCTGCCCTGGAAAGCGAGAGTTACTTTGCTTTTGAAGGAAAATGATCTTTGGGAGATCGTTGACAAAGTAGTTCTTTCACCGACAGATCCACAACAATTGGCAGTTTACAAGAAGAAGCAAATCAGAGCCATGTGGGTGATGTTGGATGCAGTGAAGGATCATATGATTCCTCACTTATCCGAGAAGAAGATGGCCAAGGAGATGTTTGACGCTCCGGTAAGTCTCTACCAAAGCAAGAACATAAATAGGAAGATGGTACTGAGGAAGAAGCTCACACCCACGCAGATGATCAGATTAGACTCAATTACCAGTTACCTCATTAAGATCACTGAGATACGTGATCAACTAGCAGCAGTTGGGGAGAAGGTGGACGACATAGAACTAGTAAATAGGGCTTTGAATGGAGATTCTCAAAGCCCTGGGAACCATTTGTCAAGTGTATTTGTGCTCGGGAGAAACTTCCCACTTTTGAGAGGCTTTGGGATGATTGTATCTAGGAAGAGACTTGGGAGGAGTCTAAAGCCAACGGGCTAGAAGGTGACGAGAACTTGGCTCTTGTCAATCAAACAAAGAAGGGCAAAAAAAAGGGCTTTGGTAAGAGTAAGGGCGAGGAGTCAACCTCACAGTCAGGGAAGAGGAAAGACTTGAGCACGAACATTTTGCTTTACAGTGTCCAGAGAAGAAGGGTAAGGGAAGAGCACAACATGTAGCAACATCAACAAAAACTCAGATGGACGAGTTTGCTGCGAAGTTTGAAAATGACTTCTCACTAGTTTCTTTCTTGTCTACCAGCACAGTTTCCACGAGTGCGTGGTACGTGGACAGTGGTGTATCTAGCCATATGACATCAACACGAGAGTTGTTTACCAGTCTGACAAAGCAGGACTCATGATTACATGTGGAGCTCGACGATGATGCCAAGTATGTTGTAAAAGGAGTTGGGAAAATTTTGTTCCAGCTTGAGTTAGGTAGCTTGTTGGAAGTGAAGGATGTGCTATATGTTCTAGGGCTCACGAAGAACCTACTTTCAGTTTCGGTCATGGAGGATAAGGGGTTTGTCGTGATGTTCTAGAGAGGGCAAACAATCATCAGGTCGAAAGGATCTAACCATGACACATCTCAGGTCATTGGGGTTAGAGAAGGAAATTTGTACGGGGTGGGCCTGTTCGAGCCTTGGTTCATATCAGTGACGACCTGTGTGAGTTATGGCACTTGAGGATGGCGCACCTGCACTACAAGGTGTTGTCGATTCTGAGGGAGATTGTCACTGGTCTTCCAGATTTCAATATTGAGTAGTAGGGGTGTGCAAAGGGTGCGTGCTTAGCAAGCATGCCAAGGCTTCTTTCCCAAGCAGCAAGTCCAAGTCCAAGGAGATCTTGGATCTAATTCATTCAGATGTGTGCGGGATCAGTGCAGGGAGGCATGTATCACGTGTCTTTCATTGATGACTACTCTAGGAAGACATGGATCTATTTCATGAAGACTAAGGATGAGGTCTTCAATCGGTTTCAGGAGTTCAAAATTCTTATGGAGAACTAGACATGAAAGAAGATCAAGGTTTTGAGGTGAAACAATAGGGGTGAGTATACCTTTAATGACTGCAAAGATTAATGCTAGGAGGCAGTGATTAAGAGGGAGCTAACAGTTTCATACAAGCCACAACAAAATGGGGTTGTGGAGAGAAAGAATCGGTCCATCATAGGGGCTGCCAAGGCTATGATTCATGACCAGGATTTGCCCATGTTTCTTTGGGTAGAGGTATGTAATATGATAATTTATGTTCAGAATAAGAGTCCTCAGGATCTTGGGGGATAAGACTCCAAAAGAAGCATTTACTGGGGTAAAGCCAAAGGTAGGGCATTTATGCATCTTTGGTTGTCCAGTCTACATCCATGAACCTGAGGAGAAGAGGACAAAGGGTGTGTTAGCGGGATACAACGAGACTTCAGAGGCTTACAGGATTTTCATTCTAGCACAGTGGAGTACCGTGGCTGAGATGTGAAGTTCGAGGAGGAATTTGCATTCAGGAAGTTGCATGAGACCCTACCAGTGACAAAGGACGAGGAGCAAGAAGCTTCGAAGGTTGAGTCTAGATCATCATCAACTTCTAGTGCAGGAAGTTAACCTTCAGGTGAGGAGGAGGAGAGATCAACTCCTTGAGGGTTAATGTAGGCATTGAAGGATTCTAAGGAGCATGTTGAGGCTCCTAGCAGTACATTCAAGGAGAATAGACCTTAGAAGAAGTTTTCAAATTATATGGCACTAATGAGCAACATCATTGATTCCGAGCCTTCTAGTTTTGAGGAAGCAACAGACCAACAGGTTTGGAAGAATACCACGATGTAGGATGATGTGTGGGACATTGTGCCAAGATCGAAGGGAAAACCAGATCCATATGGCTTTTCAAGAAGTTCCTTCCTCGCTATGAGGTAGTGTTGATGTTTTCAGCGTTGGACATGAACTTCCGCATAGGTTTAGTGTCAGATGTGTGGAAGTTGTCCAAAAGTCCTTCCAGAGCTTTGTAATTCACTTTAATTAAAATTATTATTAAAGTGAATAGAATTTTATTAATTGAGTGATTAATCTAATAAAATGTAAAGTATTTACATTAGTGAATTAGATGAATCTTGATCATTGATCTTGACTTAATCTCAACCGTCAATTTCATTGAGAGATTAGGGTTATGGAGACTTAGTCATCATTGGTTATTTTAGATTCAGTCAAAAATCAATGTTATAAAAGGAAAACAATGTAAAAGGAGAAGACACAGAACAGAGAGTCAATGACTCATAGTGTGTTAAGACACAGAGAGAGCAAAGAAGGAATTTTGCTTAGTCCGAAGGAGGAGAGAACAAGCTGTAGCAACAAGTGGAAGAACAACCTAACAGCCAAAAATTCGTGGAGTTCGTACCATCCACTAGGGAGAAAGAGGTCGTATAGCTAAGGGTAGGCCGTACTACAACAAATTTGACCGTAGGAGGGTCATACAGGTTGCAGGCAAGGTTGTACAGGTTGCGGGCAGGCCATATATGCCACAACTCAAGAGTAGATCTAGGCAGAGTGTTTCTTCAACTGGGTTTTGGCAAGGCTAGAACAACCATGGTTTTGCTATAATTTTGTTTCTTTTCTCAGTGGGTGATTTTCCCAGTTAGGGAGCCCTTGTAAGCTTGGAGTAATTTAATGAAAAGATGATGTTTGAAGGGTAGAAATTTCTGTGTGGAAATTGGTGTATTTTGCTTCCGCGGTATTTTTTTCCAGTAGTTAAATTTCCAATTAGTGCATTTTATTTTGTGTTCAAAAATATTATTTTTCTACAAGTTTTTTCTTGACAGCATAAGGACATAAAGTGTCTAGGTGCTGGATTTGAGATTTTAACACAAACATTAAACAATGAAATATCAAATGAATTTAAATGCTTTGACATCTACATAAGAATAGTTTAAATGTATAATGTCAAACTCCACGAGTTCATGTAAATTTTTAAATACTAATTAGTCAAGTGAACGATGCTTCAAGTTTTAGAATAGCCAAAAGCATTAACAATGATATATCAAATAAGTTTAAATGCTATAACATCTATATAATAATAATTTAAATGTACAATCTCCAAATTCCATGGATGATGGACGATGGCAGGAAATAATGAGTCATGAAACACCTGAACTTGTGAACGAGAACCTTAGCACGCTGGCCTTGCATTTGATGGTGTTGTTGAGTTCGTAATCAACTCTTCGTCCAATGAATTAAGGTCCTCATCTTAGAAAGCAACCTTCTTTGTCTTGATGGCGTTGGATCAACCTCATTCAACTCAATTGTATCATCATTTGTGGTTCATTCCAATTGCTTGTGTATAAACGCTTAACCATTTAGTTAGTTTTGGGCCAATTGTTTGAGGTTCTCGAGTGGATGTGATAAATCATACTCTACTTATTGTTGCAACACGAGGCACAATGGCTTCTTGGCTACATTTGGATGATCAATTTTTGGAGATTAGCATTATGTCCTTCAAAGTTCTTTGATGATATACCTAGTATATGCATGTTTCCATAGACAATCGACTGACAATATTTAAAATAAAAAAATAGAAGTTCAAAATTCAGCTTTGAAGTTGTCAATATCTTTATCTTTGTTTAATTAGATCTCTCATGATCATGCGAACTGCAAAGAAACGATGGCTTGTAGCCGTGGGGTTGACTAGCACAGGTGGTTAGTTGGTGATGTCAAAAAGCGAGGTGGTGTAGTTAAGCCATGTGTTGGGATCAATAATGTTGTTCAATCGGACTTTTCTGGCAAGGAAGCTCTCTAGAATGATTTACGGTTGACCCTAAACCGGTGAAAGCTCTCTTGTTTATTAATGATGTACTTACCATCTTTTTTTTCCCAAGCAAGCTATGAGAGATGTACTTGAAATTCTCTTTTCTGCTTGGGCATGCTACAACAAAGATTGTAGAGATGGAGAGAGGGCACACTAGTGAAGGGGATCTTCATGGTGTGAGTTTACCTTATATTTCTTTTTGTCTTGTTTTTGGTTTTTAGGGAGTTACATCGCATTCATGAGGTTGGGTGCATGCAAGAGAGCGTCTTCTATTGTTAGAGAGCACACTTTCCTAGGTAGGTGCTTTAGTAGTGGAATGTCATAAATGTTGGTGGTTACTTTTTAGTAGTAGGGTGCATTACTATGGTTAGTGGGTTGCATTTATGAAGGGGGTTAGCCTCTCTCATGATGGGGCACACTTATTGAGGTTGACATGGTCAAGTGTAGTGCTCCACTTAGGGTCAATAGTTATCTATTGTAACTCTCCTACTCTCCTTACTCTATAAAAGGTGAGAAGGTCAAATTAGCTAAGTAGTCAATGTGAGGCAGAGTTAAGCAAGTATTGGTAGCTCGTGTGTTAGCCGCTGTTGTAATTTTGGAGTACTAGAGAGTGTGATTGTTGTTGGAGCCTATCCTTGTTGTCCTGAAGATTGTAGATCAATGTGTGATGTAGATTAGGCATAGTCCATTTCTTGTTTTAATCTAACTCAAAGAATGATGTGTTTGTGTTTGTAAATTTATCTTACAAAGTTTTAGTATTTGCAGATTTGAGGTTTTGACAAGGAGAAACTAAGTTTTTAGTTTTTTGTTAGCTGAAGATTTTATTCTTTGATTGTGGATCTGAACTATGAGTTAAAAAATTAACATGGTATTAGAGCTGTACAAGATGAAATCTTCTGTCCAACGTGAGAGGGAGCATTGATTGGAGGATTTCAATAAGTGTGATTTTCCAAAATATCCAAAAAGTGAAGTGATCTTGTGCCTTAGAGAGGCACTAGGATGTGTAGGGTTGAGCTCTAGTGATTGGAGCTGCTTCATGAATAAGAGAGGTTGTTGTTGTTGTTGAATGCGTGTAGGCTAGTTTGAACCAATGATTGGTTGTATGTTTTCTGGCTGATCTGTTTTGTCTTAACTGTGTTTAAGGAATTGTTGGAATGGTTTTCGTGTTAGGTTTTACAGAGTCGGACTGGCTAGAGGGAGCTTCGAACTTTACTCCGTGGAAGTGTTGATTGGAGATGCCAACAGAGGAGATGGAACTATGGAGCGTAGTCAAAGGGAAGGCCAAAGTACTCACCAATCCCCAGGAGGAAAGTATCCAAGGCGAAATGAATCATTCTAGATCTTGTGAAGGACCATTTGATCTCTCACATTGCAGGGAAGTCAACGAAGGAGATGTATGAGGCTTTGACCTCCTTGTATCAAGTTGTCAACATGTCTACGAAGTTGCTCCTAAAGAAGAAACTCACTCACACATTTGATCATTATAGAAACCGTATTGAGCTATTTGATATTGATCATCGAGCTTAGAGATCGACACTTTCCTATTGATATGAACGTTGAAGATGAAGAGCTAGTGCCTATTGCATTGAGTGGGTTCTCACTAGCATGAGCAATCTTTGTGCAATGTATCTATGCACGTGAACATAGTCCTACATTTCAAATGCTTTGGGATGATTCTGTTGAGGAAGAAACAAGGCGAGAAACCTTGACAACAAGAGTTGAGGAAGTGCAAGACCCGACACCTGTTTGGAGGATGAAGAAAGGTGGGAAGAGAAAGGAGGACTCGAGAAGGGTAAGAAAGATGAGAATTGCTCATCTCATGACTTGAGAAATGTGATATGTTTCAAATGTCACAAAAAGAGACATTATGGAAGCCAATGTCCAGAGAAGAAGGTGGGGAAGCAATAACAAAAGTAGTTTACAGGGAGTATAGACGTTGCAGTGGTTGAGTTGGCATCCAAGTTGTAGACATCCTTCTCCATGGTTTCTTGTGTTGATGATTACAACTT
>WSFP011515509.1:0-12827 GCA_009831015.1 Picea engelmannii | reverse complement strand
CCATAGGATAAATTACACTGATTTCTTCAAAACAACATAGATACATACTGACTGCTATGGACTATTTCACGAAATGGGCAGAATCCATCCCTCTGACTCATGTAAACGAAAAGGTGGTAATCCAATTCATAGAACAACAATTTATCACAAGGTTCAGTATGCCTTCCATTCTAGTTTTTGATAATTGCACTTACTTTTCTTCCACCCTATTGACAGAGTTTTCTCTAGAAAAAGGAATCATAATCAGATACTCTACAAATTACTATTCACAGGGGAATGGAGTAGTAGAATCAACCAATAAGAACCTAGTGAGGATATTGAAGAAAACAATTGTAGATATTCAAAGGAAATTGCATTGTTCACTTCATAATACCTTATGGGTCTATATAGTAACACCCAAGGAAGCTATAGGGAACTCCCCATACTTTCTGGTATATGAACAAGAATCTATTCTCTCAAACGGACTATACCTTCCATCTCTTCAACTTTCTCAAGGATCTAGAGGACAACCCTCATTGGTTATTCAACAAAGGATTGATACCCTCCTCATGATGGAAGAAGAAAGAGAGAAATAAAAATCAAATTTCGTTGCTCATCAGTAGATAGTTAAAAGGTGGTTTGACAAGCACAAGGCCAAATAGAAGAATTTTAAAGTAGGAGACTTAGTCCTGAAATGGGACAGGGCAAATGAAACAAAGGGAAAAAATTCAAAGTTTCAAAATATATGGCTCGAGCCTTTTCAGGTAGCCTAGAAACTTGGGGCAGGAACATATTGGCTACAAAATATGAGGGGGAACTCGAAGCCCTCCTGGTGAATGGCCAATCCCTAAAACAATATTTTTGTTAAAAAAAAATTGTGTTTGTTTTCGTGTTATTTTATTTTTGTAGGTGTTAGGCAGGTTGATTATGGAGTCCTTTATTTATGTTTTCCTTTTGTGTAGTATTGTTGTGCAATAAAGTTGTGTTTCACAAGGCATTGGTTGATCTTAATCAATACAGTGTAGAAAACTCTGTTCCTGACTCATGCTTACATACAACACAAGAAACGTTGGGTGAATTGTTGTTGTCTTAAAGGAGTTATGTATCTAACCTTTGCAAATAAACAACCTTAGCAAGTGATGAAGTGTCTTCCTAGTGGTTTGGTAAAACCAAATGGAGATATGGTAACCTAGAAAGGACCACATGTACCTCAAGACATAGCTTAAAAAATTTCACTTTAACCATCTCATCTTACAGATAAAAAACATCCTCCTCTCCCACTCGCTTAGGGCATATTTGCCAAAATTAAATCAATTATAGAAAATGAACATGAGGTAGGAGAGGGTATGTAGATAATTATTTCAGGGCTATGGACGCTCGCTGGCGGGGGAGCAAGGTCTGTGACGTCGGGGTGACTCCGCCAGGGCTATGGACGCTCGCTGGCAGGGGAGCAAGGTCTGTGACGTCGAGGTGACTCTGCTGGGGCTATGGACGCTCGCTGGAAACAGAGCAACACAACAACAACTGAATGATGATAACCAAAAGACCTGGTGCCAATGAATTATTTACTCGACTCTTGTCAAAAGGGGGCATGGGTCATAGTTAAATGGAATGAAGGTGGAATAAAGGTTGAAACCCAACAGGCAGGCCCAGATTCACAAACCGGGGGAATTTCAAATGCAAGGATAGAAGAGAATCTGATAAAAAAAAAAAAAACTAGTTAAGTTCTTAACCAGCTTTTGCATTAGCTAAGCCCAGGGAAGTAACAGAGATTATGCTTTCGCCCAGTAAGTCATCTTTTGTTGAGCACTCAACACACCCTAAAATCCTTATGAACTTTTATCATTTTTTGTGTACCACTTTTTTCCTTCACTCTCTGAATCAATTTCACTTTGGGAAAGGGTTTATATTTGTTTCATTTTCATAACTCTTATCATCAAGTCAGGTTTTTTTGAACTTGTGAAACCTCATGTCATGAATAACTTGACACCCAAATTAAGAATCAACATCTAACACTACAATTAACGCACTCAGGTTTGGCGCCAAAAAAAATCAAGCAAGTAAAGGGAACACACTGTTACAATAGTCATCGAGCGTCGATCCCCATCGACATCGACAAAAGGTGGATTTGGTTTGTGTAATTTATTCACACGAAGTTTCAAGAGATATATGATCCCCTTCGACATTAGAAAAATATGGAAAGGATAGATATTAATAAAGGACATAAAGAAATCACTGATATCCGATGACCGATGTGCTTTATCGGGGTCAAGGAAATCTAGAAAGGTTAAAACAATCATTTTTTCTGTGACAAACATATCTCTGATCGTCGATCCCCGATGCATTTTTGGCATCAAGACTTTTTCGAGAGAGTCGATCCGAGAGCACCTAGGTAGGTTTATCTCCCATCTCCAATCCTTGATACTTCTCGGCGTCAACAAGATAGGATTTGGTTTTAGAACATATAGGTTAAAGAAATTTATGATTCTGATTAACACAAGCAAATGAAGTCACTGGTCTCGAATGCCACATGTCCTTATCACATAAGGGGGTCGTACGACATAGTTTTGTCTCGAGTCATATTAAGGTTCTTTGGGTCCTAGTCACACCTCCTAGTCAGCTTTGCCACATCATCTTTGTGTGGAAAGATCGATCGACGTCGTAGATTTTTCAAGAAGATATAAACATAAAATGTTTGAAGAAAAATCCCAACCCCTGACCCACGAACTAGACTAGAAAAATGATGGGATGTTTGCGGCATAAGATACGATCGGATTTGGACATTTAATAGACCAGTTAATGCTTGATCCCACATTTTTTCTACCTTGTGCGTCGATTGAACAACATCAATTTGAAATCGTCGATAGGCCACATTACAACCCACTCCCGCACCATCAACCCACGATGAATTTAATTTTAATCTTTGAATATTTGGCAGAAGATTTAATGAAATTACAATCATAACCCGAATTGAATGGATGATGCAATAAGGTAAGTTCATCCATGTTTAAATCTCTAGAACAATTTTGAACAAATTCATTCTACGCACAAGTTTGAATTCCAGAGCATCCAAAGGAGCAAAGCGAGTGTCTCGAGACTGTGTTGATCCTTAGATTAACAAAACCAGGTTATACAAGCTGCATAGGTATGTGTTCAAGTTTGTCAAAATTCAACGGTTGTGATTTATATATGCATCCAATTTTCTTTCACAGTCTCTAAACTATCTTCTAACTGCAGGTAAAATGTCGCCAAGAAATCCAACCACCAGACGTTCGCCGAGAGCACCCAATCTAAAGGAAGTTGAGACAAGAGAAGGTTCTTCTTCCGGTGTAGTGAGGCAGCTAGAATATGCTCCCAGGGAAGAACTAGTCATAAGAACCTCAACAAAGAAATCTTTTGTCCAGCCTTCGGTCTTCGGTGATACAGAGGCAGGCACTGTATCCTAATTAGTTCTCCCATAGTGGGGGGACATTTTCAATAGAATCAACCGAGAGGAGTACCCAAAGTATATCCCACACAACGACCTGGATGTAAGGGCACTCGATGACCAAGTTTTCCCAAACATTCGACGGTATTATTTGCAAATGGTAGTCAGCAAAACCCCAGTTTTCCCTTGCATAGAGGTTCTGAAGTGGCTAATTGACCACACAGACACAGAAAAATTTGTAATCAATGATGAGAATGGTGGGTGTGTCAGAGTGTTCCTTTGAATGGAAGTCCATAAATAATACAAGCTCAGAGACCCATAGGAGCGACTAAACACAGACTTTGTGGTGAAGTTCTACGAATTTCGTGACACAAGTCGACTGATGTCTTCATGGTGGAAGGAGGACAAGAAGTTTACCAATCAGAGAAATGGCTAGTATGGGACATCTCACTTGAGAGAGCCATACATCTATTTGATGGCTCTCATCTGCCAACTATATGGAGAAAATTATTGCTCCAAGTTTTCGGAAGCATGGATGCCTTTGGCATACACAGTGCCAATCTCTGAGAGAAACTTCAACTGGGGAGCTATCATTTCTAAACAATTGAGCTTCTGTGTACAGCAGGATCATACACCAAAAGAAGGGGAAGTACTTGCTTTCTACATGGCCTCATACTTTCTCAATGTTATATTTGCAAGAAATGTCTTCGCCGACATGAATCTAAGATAGCATGTTGCAGAGCTCCTGGTTCACGTTTATTTCATCATACTCTGGGAGAACAGGTAAAAAAAATTGTATGCACTCATCTGTGATGAATTCATTGCCCATTTTCATTTTATTATTTTTAAGAAGGAAATCCCAAAATTATCCGTAGTAGCCAAGAAAATGGTAGCTAAGGTAGGCCATTGGTATTTATACAAACGCTCAACCTATATCAGGGTGTTCGAGGCCACCAGAGCACCACATCTCCTACCCGCTCATGTCCCAGACTGGCTCGTTGTGAGAAAAATATGCTATCATACTATTCTGCAGGGCTATAACGTCACATTAGTCAAGGACAAGAAGCGTTCTTTCATACCCTACGGTTTCCATGTGGGGTTTTATCTGGTAAAGGATACTGCTCAATCCAAACAAGAAGGGCTGAGCCAACTTGAATTCAGGTTCCCGACAGGTTGATTCTGCAAGCATGACCTTAAAGGCCTGGTCCTCCAACATGTTTCACAGGTATCATCCTATTGGTCGTACGCTCATGATAATTTTGAGGATGAAATTTTCACAAAGTGCGCCCAGGACTAGGACAAGGTGGTACAGAGAATGGCCAACCCAAATATGACCAAGTTCAAGGCCATGAGCATGGATGAATAGGTGAAGACAATAGAGAATTTGAATCAATATGACCTCAGAGCCAGGGAAGAAATTAGGGCGACAGAGACCACAGAGGCACAGAGAAGAGGATTACTCTTGCTAGAGGGGGAACAAAGAATCATTTATCAATTGCAAAATGACCCTGATCTGATATAAACGACGAGGATTCCCGTTGATGACCCAATCGAAATATGAGGAGAGCCAAGTGGCCTAGAGCCGATGTAACTTGAAGAAATCACCGAGTTCGAAAACCCTGAAGTTCCACAACCACAGATCAGATCACCAGGGGAAATTTCGACCCATCCTGAGATAGCGAGGACATCAGAAAGAACAAGTGTACCAAATCCCTTGTTCAACTTGATAACCATATATGATGATGAGAAGAAAGAACCTGAGAGAGAATCTACCCCGGACCTCGATGCTCCAGTTCAGAGTCGTCTGTAGAGCGAGCATGAGGTCAAAAGTGCCTTAGACACAGAGCCACTCGACTTATTGGGAACCCCGATGGACATCTAGAGGGATGAGATAGTATCGGGGGGATAGGAAGAAGAAATTCCACAACAAGAAATCGACATTTCAATAGTTGATTACCAAGTAAGTACCAAACCTACCCGTGATTCCTCATTTTTGGCCAATACCTTACCAGCAGATGAGCAACAACCAGAAGTTGAGCCATCGGAACATCTAGAAGAAGTTCATGAACCCAGCCTAGAACATATATACACAGTCGGGAGCCTGGGAAATACTCTAACTTAGGGAGAACAACAAATCCTCGAACCTATTAATGAGGTTGTCGATATACAAGAAATCTCCTATGATCGAAAGAGGAAATCCATCATGAAGAGAACCACTAAGAAGAGGAGGCTTACGTTGGACAATTTGATTCTCATCACCATAGAGGAAAAATTGATTACCAGAGAGCACGCCAAGACGTCCAAGCTTGTCGACACAGGGATGGCTATCACAGATGCCACTCTGGATAGAGAAATAAAATATGAAGAGGAGTTGGTTGCTGCGCTAAAGGAGTTGGATCATCTGCCCCATTTGGTGAAATATTATCAGGACTCCACACAAGCCACAATGTTTTTGAGAAGCGATTTCCAAGACGCCTATGACAAATTCACGAATGAATGACACCTTTTCACTATAGGGATAGCCGACTTCCAAGAAGACACCCTTATTGAACTAGCAACCTGCAAAGATGTGGAAAGATGGTACGAGAAGGCCCACCAAGTAGTGGAAAGAATTGATTACATCATCGCGGTTCAAAAGGGTCGAGACACTGAAGAGCATGACATTCAGGTGTTGAGAGACAACAACATAGATATGATAAGGAAAGCAGACAAATACTCAATGAAAATGGCCTAGGAACCTCAGCGGGAGATTCAGGAAAAATGGGTCGATTGTGAAATGAGTTGGGTCAAGATTAATCGAGAGATGAAAGACATCGACCTCCCAGAATTCGGATCACCCGAGGACTTTGTCGACTTGCATGACATAGTCAAACAACATGCAGAACAAGACTTGGCATGGACTATAGAAATAGAAAAGGTTGTGAGCATGGCACCAGGTCAAGTACAACAGTTCATGGAGCACCTGATTAAGGCTCAAGCAGTTTTGCAACAATTAAGTGTCAAAATAGTTAAGTATCGGGCGCGGGTAGTAGAAGTAAAAGAAATCCTTTCGGCCCCAATGGACCAACACAAATTCCCATATGTCAACACATGCGAGGAACTCTTCGTCAAATGGTCAGAGTATGAGAAGAGTCATCCACTTCAGTGAAACTATTTGATGACTTTTAGAAGACAAAGAGATGGAAGCGCCATGTGGTGATGTTTTGTTTTACTTAGCTTGCACTTTTGATAGTTATTTTTAGTTAATGATTTGTTATAAATAAGAGGATCGACCTTTTAGAAGAGGTCGATGGTTTTTGCAAAGACTCTCATTTTTTGGAATTTTAAAGAACTATTTCCGAAATACCTTAATTGAGAAGTCTTGTTTAGGACCAGAGAAAAACTTCTGTTTTTTCATCAAAGGCGTGTGTGATTGGATTTGAGAAGGAATTACTTCCAACTTTATTTCATGAATGGATGATGTAATGAGTAAGAGTTCTGAATCTATTGATAAGTTAGTTGTTTTAATATTTTTTGTAGTTCCTTTCTCTAATGATGAAAGCAAATCATTGTGTTAATGTGTGATTAATTCTAGAGCTAAGGAAACTATTTTTCTTGCCATCATTTTATTGCATGTATGTTTTCTTTTGATAATCATATCTCAGTCAATAATTGAAATACCAACAAGTTGATGTATTAGTACTAGGCTTGTCACGGGTGTGAAAATCTTTGTATGCATGCTTGAGCACAAGAGTTATCCCAAGCTTAGCCTTCTTCAGTAATTAAGATTCCCCCCTTTACCAATTGGTTTATACCAGCACACATATTTTTATCAGACCCATCTAATAAAAGAAAATACAAAAAAAGAACATTTAAACTGAAGGAGGAACTTTCATAAGAAGATATCATGTCAATCACTACGCAAAACCCATCGATTATTTGTCCAGATTGAAAGATCTAGAGAACCATTCCACTATCAAACGTTGCAGAGTCTAATTGGGCCTCGGTGGCGGGTTTGGTTCTTGATGTTGAGTTAAAGGGATTTAGGACCCCTCAACGGAACCATAGATATTGAACCACTCCAAAAAATCTTCTAATGGGCAAGATGAGGCTAGCAAAACACCATGAATAATGATACATCAATTGTTAAACTATGCAAAGAGACATAACACAAGAAGATTGAAAAAAAAAGGCTTTATCCATTCTCAACAATATATTCATCAAACGATTTTGATATATAGTACATGGATGGAATTACCTCTAAATATAGATAAGTTCGCACATTAACAACTCATAAATAGATAAGGATGACACCTCATCACTAGATCTGAATAACAACTCATAAAGAGGTGATATAGGACTTTGTGATTATTAAACTATGAATGAGACATAACACAAGAATATTGGTAGAAAATTTTGTAGTGGTTCTCAACAATACATTCATGCAATGAAATCAATATATAACACATGGATGTATCCACCTCTAGATCTAGATATGATGACACCAATAAATTAACAATAGATAAGGATGCCACCTCATTGAGAGATAAGAATAACAACTCATAAAGAGTTGATCTTGGACTTTGTGATTTTATAGGGACTCACAAGCTAACAATGTACCCCTCAATCATAAGATCTAATAATTATACCAACAAGGAAACACAAATTAGTGCATAAACCAATATCATCTCAATATTTAATCTAAAGATTGACTATTAGTGAAGATTTTCCTAAAAACTTCTACCAAATCTAGATGCCAAGAATCTAGAAAATCCCATAGTTAGAACATGTAATCTCTAATATTTATAATTTTCCACTAATGTAAACTCAAATATACGATGAGAAAAAATGATGATAAATGAATCAAATTTAGTCCGACTCTTCCCTAAAAAACCCCGACAACCTAATCAAATGCCAAGCAACAATTCTAGGTTTAATGACCATTAGGTGAACAAAATGTCCATAATATTTCTCTTAGAAATGACACAAATAATTTCACTCAACATCCCAATCATCAATTTTTAATTTGGTGTATTATTCAATTGAACTATAAGTGATAAAATGTTTGCAACTATGTGGTTCCTTTTGTTGTCAAAACTTGACTTTGACAACCATCATCAATATTCCCCCCCTTGTTAACTAAAAGGGAAGACTTCATGTCAAAGTGATTTATAAATTGTCTTGGATATTCCACTGGAATAGCTCGTCACAACAAATATTAATAATATTATGAAATATTATACTACGCAAACTAATCTTCCTTAGATTCCATATTAATTAATTACTAGCTTTGCTTGAATTTATCAAAATAATTGAATGCAAAAATGAAAGAATGGGAAAAAATATACACGCCTTCCACACAATTGAACACAAAATATATCTTGGGAAACCCAATATGGGACAAAACTCAGCTAGAAGGTGAGGCCTATGCTCTGATCTCTTTTCTTTAGTTATGGAAATAAAGTACAAAGAAAGAGGCACTCACTATGGAGACATTATGGCATGAATGACTGCTACAGAGTTTCCTACCTTCTCTATTATTCTCTCAAAATACCACTCCTTGGATGATTTTCTCAACTATGGAGCAAGTACTATACAAAAGAATGGAACCATTCTCCTCCTATCGTCCATGTATTTAGCATAGGACGATAGGTATCTAGGGTTAGGGTTTTGGCTTCCTCAACCATCAATTAGTGATCCAGTTTGGGCCTTCTAGAATATTCTTTAAATTCCACACATGGCTATCCCCATATGCGTAAGTAATGGGAGTTGACGTCACATCCACTCGTACCATGGTGGTCAAGTAGGTAAGTCAATTTGAAGGAGCCATAACTTCTTAATATGAGCTTTGATTGAGGTGTTTTATGCACAGTTGGAAAGGTCTCAGAGTGTAGAACACAATCAAGGGCCTGGGAACAATTTTTTAATGCTATAATCCCCCAAAATGTCTTTTAATGCCTCAAAATCACTAGGGAAGGTTCCAAACCCTAATTTTCCAATCATGCACCTGCCACTAAAATGGCTCTGCAAGCTAATTCCTCCAATTTCCTTCACCTAGAAAGTATCGAGATAAGTGAAAAATTATATGATGATCCATTATAGATCATAACTCCCCATTTCAGGAGGATTTTGGTTCCCAAAATATTTACTAAATGAGGCAAGGCAATTTTTCCTCTACCTTTTCCCTGGACTACCATTTTTCCTTACCTGGAAGTTGTCCTCTCAACCCAATATGCCAAAGGTCAAGCTACCCCTATCTTGTAGTTTTGGACTTCCTTTGTAAAATCGTGTCTTCTACCAACTTTTCTTGAGCATCTACTGATAAGTCCTCTATGGTAGGTAGGACCTGCTCCACCTCCTGATACAACATGAAAGGATCATAGAGTTCCAAATTCTCCACATTCACGACAGAGTAAATGTGCATGTATGAGGCTAGACTGAGTCTGTAGGCATTATCTCCCACCTTATCCAATAACTCAAAATGACCATATCATAGAGCCTTGATATTCTTAATAGGGCCATGCAGTATTTCCTTGATAAATTGTAACCAAACTCTATCTCCCATCTTAAATGACTTCTTAGTTCTGTGTTGATCATGTCTAAAATTATACTTTTCATGTGACTTCTTCAACGTCTCCTATACTTGCAAATGGTTATGTCTAATATTTTCAATAAATTTCTCTACTTACAATTCTTCTCTTGTGATGCCTTTCCTCGCTCCTATTTTTTTCCATATACAACATCAAAGGGCGAAGGCGGTAAATACCCAAAGCAATTTTCAAAAGGGGACTTGCTAGTAGAAGTGTGGACTGTGTTTTTTATAAGAGTGTTGCACATAGATCAAGTTTTCATCCCAGGTCTTCAGATCCATTAGTCCTCTACATACCCGATAAAGTATAATTGGAACTTAATGAGGGTTTTGAAATCCTCCCACTTAGTTACCAGCAAATCACCCTATGGCCTAAGTGTCTCCATGTGGATTTCCCACTAGGTTAATGCATGGCCCTCTAATTTCAGTTGGGAAAAAAAAATCTTATGCTCCTCATCTATATTGTGAACACCGAAATAGACCTCTAATTGTTGCAACCAATGATTCAAATTTAATGCATCAATATCACCTTGTTATGGATTCATCTCCATTTTCACTTCCATTTTAAATAAAGATTATGAAGGGGTAATGGCACTAGAACTTGAGTTCTCTTTCTCGATCTCTTTCATCGACTCCTTTTCAGGGTCTTCATTTTCCTTGATTTTCCCCTTTGATATAATCTCGGAGTTATATCCCACATCCTTCCTAAATGATTTGATATTGCTTACTAGATCCACCATGAGGAGGGCCATATTACGAGAGATGTAAGTGACTTTCTCTTCCATCCTCGCAAATCTCTCTTCTGCTAGATCTCAAAAAGGAAGAGATTCAAGTGGATAGGCCCTCCTAACCCTTGAATTGACCCTTGAATGGCCTCCTTTCATAAAAGAGGAAATCTTGAAGGAAGGGATAGACAATACTAACCCTCTCAGAGTTTCTTCAATCAAAATTATCAAGCAAGTTGCATAAATTTACCATCAAACACTAACAAGCATGCAAGAAAACATTTAAAGAAGATATCCTAAGTCACAAACCAAGCTTTAATGTTACAAGAATCCATCTCCAAACAAAATTATCCCCAAAAAGACAACTCACTAGCCAATAATGAACAAGAAAAGAGGGCCGAAATTTTTTGTGAGAGAAAGAAAGCTCTTAAGTAGAAAGTTTCCAAATGAAAAATGACTTGCCTCTATTTATAAAGTAAATCCAAGTCTAATTTGTCCACATTTACAATTAAAACCTTAGTTTTAGGTCAAAACAAGAATTACAATGCTTAATTAGCAAATCAATTTGTTCTTTTTTCCCACATAGGTTACAAAATGATGAAAAATAACAAAATAATGACATGCAAGCCCATAAATATCTTCTTTGATGTGGAACATGTGAAGGTAAGCCTCCAAAGGATAGGACATCATGCTACAAAGGTGTCACATTATCTTCAAATCAAGCAAGAGTTCGGGGTCATAATCCCAAAGCACCACTGAGCACACAAAATACACCAAAAGACCTCCTAAATATGTGATGTCATGCTGCAAATGAGGAATGTTGGGAATAGGAAGGTGACATTGTCTCTTTTTCATGTTTCTGGGCCTATTTCATGGGCCTAAAACGTCATCCAAGGTGCAACTCTCATCATCCTAGGCCTCCAATGTGTGGGGCACAACATCCATCCAATGGGATTTCATGCCCCTATGAAGGTCCAAGTGGTTTAGTTCCTTCATGAATGCCCTCCACTAGGCATAGTGCTGCAAAGACAAGAAATTACGCCCTCCAAGGGTCCACAAGTCATATGAATCATGTTAAGTAAGCTACATTTAATAAAAGAACCACCCAAACAAGTGCATTAAATCCCCCCTTTTCAAATTAAACAAATGCTCAAAGACCTTATAAACTTTTCAAAATTTAGGTATGGGAGAGGTGCCATGGTGCCCTATTGGGTAGGATAATCCCCAAGTCAAGGAATGTTTCCCAAGAAGACCCTCTCTAGATCATGTAGTGAGTATGAGGTGGATTGGTGAAAGACTCTTGGGCATGGGGTTCTTGACATATCAAGGGTTCATATTGTCTCATTTATGGGTACCTTTGTGGAGGGTGAGCTACATCCTTGAGTTACCCTTCGTTTGCAATGAAACATTTTTCCAAGGCCCCCTTTTTTCCTTTTTATTCTTTTTATTTCTTTCTTAAGTTCAAACATTGAGTGTTATGTGCAATGGAAAGAAAATAACACCACAATCTTCTCCCTTGAAAATGATTTTAACTTGAGGTCAAAACACATTGAGTGTTATGTACAATGGAAAGAAAGTAGCATCACAAATGCATTCCCCCCTCAAGCAGGACACTTATTTAAAATTCCTTTATTCACTGAGGCATTTCAATGCACTCAGAACTTTGGGGCGAGCATCTAGAAGGGTAGGGCTCAAGATATGGAATCTTATTGGCTTTTTCATCCCTAGTGTCCCTGCCACTGCATTTTTTTATAGTGCTTGCTCTTACATTTTTATGTTTGATGTTAGATAAAACACCTCTAGGCCTTTAACCCCTTCTTCCCAGGAAATGAGGTACAAACCCTTCTTGGGGTCAATGAACCCAAAAACCCAAAAGATGAGGAAGCGGAAGGGAAGAAGTGTGGAAAGTGGTAAGTATGAGTGGGAATAGTACGATGACCCTTCAAGGAGACCACCGAGTAACAACATTTTTCTTGAGGGTGACCAACTTACTAATATACCATGACAACCACTAAGGTGAAATTAAGAAAAATATATAATTTCCAAGAAAACATTCCATAATGAAGAAAGGACTCTTTGCAACCTGCTTAAATGCCTTAAATATTAAAGTGACACCTACCATGAGACT
>WSFP011515508.1:0-12827 GCA_009831015.1 Picea engelmannii | reverse complement strand
ACGAACAATGCTTTCCAACATGACTTCAAAGAACTCGTGCATTTTTTTGTCATAGAAGTGCTCTAAAAGATACTCCTAAAAATATCTCTTGAACTGCTTCCAAGTGATTATGTTCTCATTAATGTGTTTAACTTGCTTCAACTAATTCCACCACATAACAACTTTTCCATGCAAATGGTATGTGGCAATTTTGACTTCTAGGTTAGATGAGTAGTTGTGCAACTGAAAATACTTCATGATTCCCAACAACCATGCTTCAACATCATCTTCCCTTTCTCTTTCATCATCAAAGGATGGTGGCTTAAGCTTTCTCAACTCTCCTTGCAAACTGTCCAATTTGTGCCTTCTTTTTTGGTGCCTGACATGAGATACTTTTAGACTACTTATGGAATCTTCAGATAAATAAAATGTCCTTGTTGAATAAGGAGGTGAGTGATGTCTATGGATCTTTCTAGCACTTCTTGAATGACCAACTCTTCTATAGTTATCTTTCTTTCATGATGTTTGCCTTCTTCCTCCTGTCTTGAGTTTGATCCATTCTTTGCCTTCTTATGCAACTGATTTAGGCTTTGCATCATTTGATCATTCATTTGATTTTATTCTCTCATCATCTTCTCATTGTCTTCTTTGTAACTCTGCACTTCTATTCACAAGCTTCTCACAGTCTCTATTAATGTTTCTTGTTTCCCTATACTCCTATGCCTATTTGATTCGGTCTCCGCATTACCAACACTGATATTTTGACCTTTGGATTTTTCCTCATGACTAAAGACTCCCTCTCCTTCCTCTATGTTCCAAATCCACATTCTTATGTTGAAATGATATGTTTATATCCCTTAATTCTGCAAAATGTGCAAGCAACCATTTTTGTTAGAATTTTGCATATTATAAAAATTTGTCAATTAATGTTATAAGTGTTTTTTAGCTTAATTCATGAAGAATTTTATTATAGTTCTCCCAATTCCAAGTTATTCTTTTCCAAACCATCTTTTCAACGACTATTCTTTTGCTCAATTATGAGTCTTGAGTAGAACATTATTGATGACAAAGACAACAAAGAAATATCCATTAACACATGCAAAATAACTTCAAAGTGTTGAAATACTGTAACCGCAAAAAATATTCTAATTATTGAGTTATTATCATGTAGATCAAATCCCCTTTTGTGGATTGATCATGTCGGGACTTATGTATGGCCAAATCCCCTTTTGTGGATTCTTCAAACCCTAATTAAATGGTGGTATCTGAGAAGTCGGCCCCTGGGGTTAATGAAAGTGGTTTTAACCACTAGTTGAAGAAGTTGGCCCTGCTTGGTGAAGAGACATAACCCTAGCACCCCTCAACTAGTATAAATAAGAGAGGAAGACACTTCATTCACTCACTCACTAAAGTCACTCATCTAGTGTGCAAGTTTGGAGGTACCTGCAGTTGCAAGAAGAAGGAGAGAGAGGTGTGTTATCTCCTATCCCAAGGATAACTAAGGAGATCATGTCTTGAGGCCCACAGGTCCTAGACATGGAGTGCCGAGAGCCGGATAACTTGAGGATGGCCTCAGAGGGCCCCTATTTTCTTCAGTACAACCCATCTATCAACAAAAACAATATTCATCCCACCAACTTGGTCCTGAAGTAGCAGTAAGTCTTGCTCCATGAGGTAATGAGTTCGGTTATCATGGTATGTGTCACTCTGATTATTAAAGCACTTGAATATGTTGCACTGAATTATCATTCATTTCATAACGTTTTCTTGGAAATTATGATCTTTAACTTGTTCATACCTGGAAGGGTGACATGATGTCCTAGTAAGTTGATCTCCCTTTAGGATGGGTTTCCACTTGGTGGGTCTATGAAAGGTTATCGTCCATTCCCTCCATAGTTACCACTTTCCATCCTTACTCCTCTTATTTTACCCTACCTTTGTTCGGGCATTGGGTTTGCCACACTAGAAAGGGTTGTACCTTACCTTGTGGGAAGAAGGGGCTAAAGTCCCAAGGGGTAAAAGTAGCTGGCAAGAGTTAAAAGCCAAAGAAGGAACTGTTGAACACTCAACACACCCTAAAATCCTTATGAGATTTTATCACTTTTGGGTACCACTTGTTTTCTTTTACTGGATAAATTGAGTTAACATGGGGGGGGATGGTTTATTTTGTTTTGTTTTCATGACTCTTATCAATCAAGTCAGAGTGTTTGAACTTGTTAAATGAAACCTGGTTTCTAAAATAATTTGACATCCTAACTAAGAATCTGTAGCTAACATTGCACCTAACATGCTTGTGTTCGGCGTCGGAAAAATTCAAGCAGGTAAAGTGGCCACATAGTTTCACTAATCACCGACCGTCGATGCCTCATCGACATCCGTGGAAGGTAGATTTTGTTTGCATGAGTTAATCACCAGGATTTTTTGAGAGATAACCAATCCCCATCGACGTCGACAAAGTAGGGGAGGGATAGACATTGACAAAATCCATAAACAAATCATCGATAACCGATGACCGATGCACTTGCTCGGGGTAGGGAAATTTAGAAGGGTTAAAACAATCGATTTTTTTTGCGATAAAAAAATCCCCAATTGTCGAGCCTCGATACACTTTCGGCATCGGGAAATTTTCAAGAGAGTCGATCCGGGAGCGCTAGGGTAGGTTTATCGTCGATCACCGATCCTGGATACCTTTAGGCATTGGCAATATAGGATCAGGTTTTATAACATTTATCTTAAGAAAAGTCCCGATTCCGAATAACATGGGTAAACAAAGACGTCGGTCTCGGGTGCCACATGTCTTTGTCGCATAGGGGCATCATACGACCTAGTTTCATCTCGAGTCATCTTAAGGTTCTCTGTGTCCTAGTCACACCTCCTAGTCAAATTTTCCACGTCAAATCTGTACGACAAGATTGATCGAAGTCGGAGCTATTGCAGGAAGATATCAATAAAAAGTGTTCGAATCAGGACCACGACCCCCAACTCACCAACTTGACTAGCAAAACGATGGGATGTTTTCAACACAAGATACAATCAAATTCTGACATTTAATAGAGTAGTTAATGCTTCATCCCGCTTTTGTTTCTACCTCGTGCGCCGATTGAAAAAAACAATTTGAAATCGTCGATAGGCCATATTACAACTCGTGCTCACACCGTCAAACCACAATCAAATTTAATTTTAAAACATATTTGAAGATCTGGCGACAGATTTAATAGAACTGCACTCATAACCCGAAGTGAATCGCTGATGCGACAAGGTAAGTTCATCCCTATTTAAATCTCTAGAACAAGTTTTAAGAATTTCATTTTGCGCACAAGTTTGAATTCTAGAGCATCCGAAGAAGCAAAGCAAGCGTCTCGAGACTGTGTTGATTCTCAGGTTATCAAGACCAGGTTAAACAAGCAGAAGAGGTATGTGTTCAAATTTGTCAATTTGGTAGTCGTGATTTGATATATATACATATCATTTCTTGCACATTCTCTAACTATTTTCTAATTTGCAGGGAAAATGCCTCCAAGAAAGCCAACCACCAGACGCTCACCGAGAGCACCCAAGCCAAAGGAAGTAGAAACAAGTGAAGGTTCTTCTCTTGTATTGTTAGGCAGTTGGAGTACACTCCCAGGGCAGAGCCAGTCATAAAAACCTCAACAAAGAAAGCCTTTGTCCAACCTCCAGTCTTTGGTGATACAGAAGCGAGCACTGGATCCGAAGTAATTCTCCCACAGTGGGGGGACCTTTTCAACAGAATCAACTGGGAGGAGTACCCAGAGTGTATCCCACACAACAAACCAGATGTAAGGGCACTCGATGACCAGGTGTTCCCAAATATTCGACAGTCATATTTGCACATGTTAGGTAGCCAACAGGACCCTGATTTTCCCTTGCATATAGGTTTTGAAGTGGCTAATCGACCATACAGACTCACATAAATACTTAATCAACGATGAGAATGGTGGGTGTGTCAGAGTTTTCCTCCCGACATAAGTCCATAACTACTACAAGCTCAGAGACATAAGGAACAAATAAACACAAACTTTGTGGTGAAGTTCTACGAATTCCACGACACTAACCGATTGATGGACTCATGGTGGAAGGAGGACAAAAATTTTACAAACCGGAGCAATGGATGGTATGGGAAAGTCAATTTGAGGGATCCATACATCTACTTGATGGCTCTCATCTTCCGATTGTATGGAGAGAAGGACTGCTCCAATTTTTCGGAAACATGGATGCCCTTGGCATACATAGTGGCGATCTCCAGAAGAAGCTTCAACTGGGGAGAGATAATTTCAAAGCAATTGGGCATTTGTGTACAACTATCTCAGACGTCAAAATAAGGGGAAGCACCCGCTTTCCGCATGGCCTCGTACCTACGCGATGTGATCTGTGCGAGAAATGTCTTCGCCGACATGAATTTAAGTTAGCATGTTGCGAAGCTCCCTGTTCACGTTTATTTCAGTATACAATGGGAGAACATGTATAAAACATCCCACACATGGAAAAAAAATATAGAAAAGGTGGCAAGCATGGTGCCAGGTCAAGTACAATAGTTCATGGATCATCCGATTAAGGCTCAAGCAATTTTGCAACGGTTAAGTGTTAAAATAATCAAGTACATAACACATGCAATAGAAGTGAAATAAATTCTTCCAGCCCCGTTGGACCAGCATAGGGTCTCGTATGCCAACACATGCGAGGAAATCTTCGTCAAATGGTCGGAGTATGAGAATAGTCATCCACTTCAGTAAAACTATTTGATGATTCTTAGAGAACATAGAGATGAAAGCGCCATGTGGCGATATTTTGTTTTACTTATCTTGCACTTGTAATAGATATTTTTAGTTAATGATTCATTATAAATAAGAGGATTGATCTTTTAGCAAGGGTCGATGGTTTTGGAAAAGACCCTCATTTTTGGAATTGTAAAGAAATATTTCCGAACTACCTGAATTGAGAAGTCCTGTTTAGGAATGGAGACAAACCTCTGTTTTTCATCAAAGGCATTGTGTGATTGTATTTGAGGAGGAATTACTTCCAACTTTATTTCATGAATGGATGCTGTAATGAGTAAGAGTTTTTGAACCTATTGATAAGTTCACTGTTTCAATATTTTTTGTAGTTCTTGTCTCTAATCTTGAAAAAAAATTGTTGTGTTAATGTGTGATTAATGCCAGAGTTAAAGAAACTATTTTTCTTGCCATCATTTTATTTCATGTATTTTTTCTTTTGATAATTGTATCGGAGTCAATAATTGAAATACCAACAAGTTAATGTATTAGTATTAGGATTGTCACAGGTGTGAATATCTCTGTCTGCATGTTTGAGAACAAGGGTTATCCCAAGCTCAACCTTCTTTAGTAGTTAAGAGCCCCCCTTTTACCAACTGGTTTATACCAACAAACATCCTTTAATAAGACCTATCTAATAAAAAAAAAGAAAAAAAAGAACATTTAAACTGAAGAAGGAACTTTTGTAACAAGATATCCTGCCAATCATTGCGTAAAGCCCATCGATAAATTGGCCGAATCGAAATATCTGGAGAACCATTCCACCATCAAATGATATAGAGTCTAATTGGGCCTCCGTGGCGGGTTTGGTTCCTACTGTTGAGTTAAAGGGATTTAGGACCCCTCAACAGAATTGGCGCTAGGAGGGCTGTGAATGAACGACTAACAATATTTATGATATAATATTTCGCATAGCCTACAGATTCAAAACAACCCGCATGCATGGATAGTAATTTTGAATATAGCCCAAACACACTGAGTACTCCTGAAATGAGTAACTCACACCAGCAAGAGGAAGGACATCTATTCCCTGAAATTCCTTACGCTCTTCCTCACGAGGAGTTGAACCAGTTCAGAAGAATCACAAGATTTTACGTCCAACAAATAGGATCATTACCCTTAGATCTGTTAATTTCTCATAGAAAACAAGTAATAAGACCAATGGTCGACACCCCCGAACATATTTTTGTTCACACAGTAGAAGACCTGATATATTTCTCCCTCACCGAGATCGAACATCCCCTTAATTTGATCCCTGAAACACTAATTGGTAACTACTCTGAGCCCGACGATTTTGGATTTGATGAGGAAGGGTTTAAATCGGATCACTGAGCTTCAGAGCTGGAAGACATGGAGGATAACAATGATCATAATGAAGAAATGGGAAAACCACCTCAAAATAATCAACCTTGGTTGGCCATATATGCTCTAGAAATCCCTAGACGAGTACATAACCTCCCTCGACATCCATAAAAGTTAATCACCAAATTTGACCCTGAAACCTCAGGATTTCCTAAAGACAATATTAAAAACTTCATACTAGCTATTAGACTGATGAATGTACAACATGAAGACGTAGTATGCATGCTTTTTCCCTATACCTTTGAGAATTCAACCTCCACGTGGTATTTTAACTTGCCTGTAGGGTCCATAACTAGTTGGACGAAGTTTCAAAAGTATTTTTTAAACAAATTTGCAGACGAAACCACGACATGATATTTAATGGCTCAACTATTCTCTGCCACCATGAGTTCAAAAGAAAAGGTTAAAGAATTCAATCAACAATTTACCACTATCCTGAAAAAATTTCAACTCGAAGCTAAACCCACCCAGGAGTTGCAAATTGAAGTATATGCTAATGCTCTCTCTGCTTCTATTTCCATGTTTGTAAAAAAGGATGCCAAGCATATTCTAGCTGAAAATTTTGAGGAATCCAAAACAATTGAATTCGAAATGAAGGGATGTAAAGAGGGTCAGGTCTCACTAGTTAAGAAGGAATCTCAACCTCCACCCAGGAGAGGACTCTTGTTGACTAGAACCCCAGGAAAACAAACAGAACAAGGTCTCGAAAAGGGACGTGGAGATATAGAAGACCTACAACTGATGATAAAGAAATTGTCAAATGAAATCGTAGAAATGAAAAGAAGTGCAGGGGAAGGAAACTAAGGCCAAAGGCCTTATAAACCATTTTTAAGAGAAACCCACCATTCAAAGCAATTGAACCTCCCCCAGCCAACTTAATCATTGACCTGGGTAATGTAGCATCCGAATATTTCTGTACCTATCATCAAGAGAAACATTTCGAAAGAGAATGTCCACAATGGGTGCATGCCATGAACTTGATGGTCAGTTGGTTCCTAGATGAAGTTTCCCTTATCGAACAATCAAGCGACTCAACGATGAATATTTTCGATCAGGAAAAAGTTGACTCGCTAGAAGAAACAACCATGCTACTATGGGATCCTGACTTGCCAATTCCTTCCAATGATATATTTGAGGTTCAAGAACCACCCGTTGAGGTTTTGGCTATGAAAATGCGAAGTAGGGGTCAACTGGTCTCAAATGACCTTACAATTTCCCAAACTTCGAGAGGAAAACAAACATCTAATCACCCGAAAGAACCTTTTGTCTCCCAAATAAATCCTATAAACATCCACACACGGGAATCACCCAAGCTAGAATACAACATAGTATAAGACTTAAAAATATTGAAGGAAAATGTATCGGTCATGGACATGTGTAGAATTCCCCAGCAAAAGACTTTCTGTTACAATCCTTGAAGTCAGTAGAAACCCCTATAAAAAGCATTGGCCAAGGGGAAAATTCAGCTCCCACAGATCTAAAAAATAAACCAAATGTGGACACTTGATCTGTAGATAAAAAATGAAATACTTTTGTCCCACCTTTCCTTTTAATGTTTGAAGTATTCAACATAAACCTCCATAATTGTTTAGTTGACTTAGGGGCATCCTCTAATGTCATGCCATTATCTATCTGCAAGAAATTAAATGCAATCCTGCTCAATAGTGATAAACACGTTATACAACTAGACATAACTCAGGTAAAAGTTATTGGAGAACTCAAGGATGTCATGATCAGAATGGTTACAGACCTGAAATTTGTTCAAGTAATTGACATCATTGTAGTAGATATACCAGAATATTATGGACTGCTACTTAGTTGAGATTGGTTCGAGAAGTTGAATGGATACTTTAGCACATAATGGGCTCACCTCTGGTTTCCATTGAAGGGACACCCAAACATGATTAGGATCGATAAGGAAATGTATCTCAAACATAATGTCACCTATTTAGAAGCCTTCAATGAACCCTCATCGACAAATTTCCTCGTGCTAGGAAACTACTCCTGCGATTATGATTTCGACAATTTCTCCCCTCTCTCATACAATGTGCCTCTTACCCAAAACTTCGAAATGAATTTTCAAGTAAATGTACTGGTGGAGAAAAAAGAAACCCTCTTCTGTCAAGAAACTCTGTTGGAAACCACATAAAAAGTAGGTGGAGAGGAGGAAGTTAGTAAGCATGGAGAAGTTGATGATTTTTGCTCACAAGTTTGGACCCTGTACTTTGATGGGTCTAAATCACAAGAAGGGTCGAGAGCAGGATGTATCCTTGTTGACCCAAAGGGGAAGTGAAAATTCCTATCCTGCATACTACAATTTGAATGCACTAATAATATTGCCGAGTATGAAGCTTTAGTGCAAAGACTAAAGAAAACCATAGACTTAAATGTTAAAGAACTACATTTTTTTGGGGACCCAAAAATTAACGTTAGGCAATTAAAGAATACTATACATTGCAAGTCTCCCCACCTGAGGAATTATCAACAAGAAGTGCACAAGCTAATAGAAAATTTTGAGGCCTTCAATATAACAGTGATTCCCAGGACAAAGAATACTTTTGTTGATTCCCTAGCCACTGCTGCCTCGAGGCTATCCCCTTTAAAAGACTATAAAACCTCCAGGTTCACTGTGGAACTACTCTACAAACCATCAGTGCCCCAAAATATTTCTAACTGGAAGGTCAAAATATTTCTAACTGGAAGGTCTTTGAAGGAGATGAACAAATTATAAACTTTCTCACCAATTAGGAAAATTTTAAAGACCTGGCTATTGACGATGAAGTATTCCAAGAGCAATCAATAGAAACCGATTCCCATGAACAAAGAGGTGAAATTGATCACTCTAATAACAAACCAATGTTTCACATGATACCGAAATGGGTACCAATTTGGAGAACCTCTTTGACTTAAGGGAAATATTTAAAGGGTCAACAAACACTAAGACAGAGATCTCATGTCCCATGTATGAGACTATAAACCTAGGAACCCAAAAAAACCCTAAAAATATAAATCTAGGCAAGACAGTGTCTAAAGAAGAAAGGAAATCCTATCTCAAACTTTTCAGAGAATATCAAGATGTTTTCGTGTGGTCCTACTGAAATTTAAAAACTTATGACACTCGTATTATTCAACACACAATCCCGTTAAAATCCGGAGTAAAACCCTTCCAACAAAAGCTCTGGAAGTACCACCCATCTCTGGAACCCCTCATGTGTCAAGAGTTAAAGAAATTACTAGATGCTAAAATTATCTTTCAAGTTAGACACTCTACCTAGGTAGAAAATTTGGTTCTTGTTAGGAAAAAGTATGGAGAAATCCGCCTGTGTGTGGATTTTAGAAACCTCAACAGAGCATCAGAAAATGATTACTACCCAATTCCACTAATGGAACAACTCTTGCAGATCGTGTCTGGTTTTGAGATTCTCTCCCTACTAGATGGATTTTCATGTTACAACGAGGTTCTAGTTTCAGAGGAAGATCGATTGAAAACTACCTTTCGAACCAAGTGGGGAACCTTTGCTTATAAACACATTCCCTTTGGGTTAATTATTGCAGGGTAAACCTTTCAGAGGGCCATGGACGTAGATTTTCGGGGATTAATCAACAAGTGTGTAGTAGTATATTTAGATGACGTAACTGTGTATTCAAAGAACATAAAAGATCACATCCAACATCTAACCCAGATTTTCGAAAGGTGTAGAAAATACGATATATCTTTAAACCTTAAGAAAACTATATTTGGTGTCGAGGAAGGGAAATTACTAGGTCATATTATATCTCAAGCAAGAATTCGCATAGACTGAGGACGAATTAAGGTAATAACTCAGCATCCCTTACTCCACAACAAAAAGGCTATGTAATCCTTCTTTGGGAAAATCAATTTTGTGAGGAAGTTCACCCCCGACTTCGCTGAAACTATCAGACCCTTACAAAAAATAATCCTCAAGGATGTTGAAATTAAGTGGGATGACGAATGAAAAAATGCTTTCAACAACATTAAGACTGCAATATCTTAAGCTCTAGTGTTGTGAAGTCCTGACTTTAATAAATATTTTTTCTTCTATGCTTTTGCCTCTAACCAATATTTAAGTGCAATATTAACTTAGAAGGATGATGACAACAATGAGACCCCTGTCTCATTTATGAGCACTAATCTGCAAGGGTTCAAATTGAATTACCCTACTATAGACAAACATGCTTATGCGGTATACAAAGCAGTAAAACATTTCAGATCTTACATTCTAAAAAATCACACTAGAGTCATTGTGCCTCATCCCATAGTCCGATCCATATTAACTCAACAAGAGATGGGGAAAAGAAGAGGAAATTTGATGGTAGTTGTCCAAGAATTTTATCTAGATATAAAACCTGCCAAACTGTTTAAGGGACATGGATTGTGTAAACTGACAGCTGAAGACCAAGACCAAGTAAATGAAGTCTCCAGGTGGGAGAATGAATTGGCGTTGTGGTGTAGTGATGCTTTATATGTTCCCCGAGGGCATGAGTCTTGGTATGAAAAACTAACCTATCTCTTGCATCATGGGACGTGCCTAGAAAACCTAAAACCTAAGGAAATGAGAGCTCTCAGACTAAAATCGACACAATATCGCCTCATAAATTCAGTTCTCTTCCGCATAAATTATGATGGGGTACTTTTGAGATGTCTTGAACGTGAAGACACAGAGAAGGTTATGAAGGGGCTCCATGATGGTCCTGTAGGTGGAAACTTTGCAGGGAATACCACCTCTCACAAGATACTGAGAGCCAACTATTAATGGCCTACTATGTTTATGGATGCTCATACATACACTAGAAACTGTAAAACTTGTCAAATAAGCGCGGGGAGGGAAAATGAAACAACTGTCCCACTCCAACCAGTGGACATATCCAGACCATTCGAGCAATGGGGGTTAGATGTCATAGGAGAGATTGCCCCGAGTTCTTCAAAACAATATAGATACATACTTCCCACGACAAACTATTTCAATAAATGGGTGGAGGCCATCCCTCCGATTCACATAAATGAAAAGGTGGTAATCCAATTCATAGAACAACAACTGATCACAAGGTTCAATATGCCTTCTGTTGTTGTTTTTTATAATTCCGCTTACTCTTCTTCCACCTTACTAACAAAGTTTTCTCTAGACAAAGGAATCATAATCAAATACTTTGCAAACTACTATCCGTAGAGCAATGGAGTGGCATAATCAACTAATAAGAATTTGGTAAGGATCTTGAAGAAAATAGTTGCAGACAATAAGAGGAATTGGCATAGTTCACTTCAGCCTTATTGGCCGATAGAGTAACACCCAAGGAAGATATAGGTAAATCTCCATATTTTCTGGTATACGGACAAGAAACCATTCTCTCTAATGGGATATATCTTCCATCTCTTCAGCTTGCTTAGGGATCCAGAGGACAACCCTCATCGATTATTCAAAAAAGAATTGATACCCTCCTCATGATGGAAGAAGAAAGAGAGAAAGCAAAGTCAAAGTTCATCGTTGATCAACAGATAGTTAAAAAATGGTTTGACAAGCATAAGGCCATAGAGAATTTTTTTGAAGTAGGAGAGTTAGTCCTGAAATGGGATAGAGAAAATGAACCAAAGGGAAAACATTCAAAGTTTCAAAATCTATGGCTCAAACCTTCCCAGGTAGTCGAGAAACTTGGATAAGGAACGTATCGGTTGCAAAATCTGAGGGGGGAAATCGACGCTCTCCTGGTGAATGGCCAAGCCCTAAAACAATATTTATGTTAAAAAAAAAATGTGTGTGTTTTCATGTTATTTTATTTTGTAGGTGTTAGGTAGGCTGATTGCAGAGTCCTTTATTTTTGTTTTTCTTTTTTATGGTATTTTTGTGCTTTAAAGTTGTGTTCCGAAAGGCATTGGTTGACCTTAATCAATATGATGTAGAAGACTTTGTTCTTGACTCATTCTTACATGCAACACAAGAAACGTTGGAAAAACTGCATTTTCAAAAAAGAGTTCTATATCTAACCTTTGCGAATAAACAACCTTGGCAAGCGATGAAGTGCCCGCATGGTGGTCTTGTAAAACCTAAAGGGAAAGATGGTAAGTTTGAAAGGACTACTTGTAACTCAAGACAAATCTAGGAATAATTTCACCTTAACCATCTCATCTTGCAGATAACAAACATCCTCCTCTCCCACTCGCTCAGGGCATCTCTACCAAAATAAATCAATTATATCAAATGAGTGTAAAGTAGGAGATGGTATGCAGATAACTCCGCTAGGGCTATGGATGCTTGCTGGCAGCGGAGCAAGGTATGTGACGTCGAGGTGAATTCACCAGGGTTATGGATGCTCGCTGGCAGCGGAGCAACACTGCAACAAGTGAATGGTGATAACTAAAAGGCCTAGTTCCAATGAATTCTTTACTCGACTCTTTTCAAAAGGGTGCGTGGGTCATAGTCAAGAGGAACAAAGGTGGAACAAGGTTGAAACTTCATAGGCGTGCCCAAATTCACGAACCGGGGGAATTGTAAACACAAGGATAAGAGAGAATATGATAAAAGAAAAACCAATTAGATTCTTAACCAACTTTTGCATCAGCTAAGCTCAGGGAAGGAACGAAGATTCTTCTTTCGCCCAGTAAATCGTCATTTGTTGAGCGCTCAACACACCCTAAAATCCTTATGAAATTTTATCACTTTTGGGTAGCACTTGTTTTCT
>WSFP011515507.1:0-12828 GCA_009831015.1 Picea engelmannii | reverse complement strand
AGAATGGATGTCAAACCCGGTTCTAGTAAACAAGAAATAGGGCACGATTCACATTTGTATGGACTTCCATGATTTGAATAAGGCCTACCCAAAAGACAATTTCCCTACCCCATTTATCGATCAGATTGTCAATGAATGTGTGGGCTGCGAGGTATTTTAATTCATGGATGGTTTTCTGGGATACAATCCGATTCAAATCAAACCCGAGGACCAACATAAAATGACTTTTATTTGTCCTTGGGGTACCTTCGTGTATCGTAAGATGCCTTTTGGAATGAAAAATGTTGGAGAAATTTTTAGTGGGCCATGTCGTTCACTTTTCATGACCTCAAACACATAGTCGAGGCATACCTTGATGATCTAGCATCACGTTCTCGCAAGAGATCTGATCATCCCTCCCATATTCTAATAATCTATGAGAGATGTCGCTATTATCGGATTCGCTTGAATCCTAACAAGTGCAGTTTTTTGCGTGACACCAGGTCATCTTTTAGTTTTTATTGTATTGACAACATGGATCATGGTCAATCCTCTCAAGGTTGAGGCGATAGTTCAATTTCCTCCCCTGTGCACGATACCCCAACTTCAAATATTACAAGGGAAAGTGAATTTTCTTTAGAGTTTTGTCGCGGATTACGTTGAGATCACTAAAGGGTTTATGCGTCTTTTGAAAAAATGGGTCCCATTCTTTTGGGATGAAGCTGCTCAGCGTTCCTTTGAAGCATTGAAATGTGCCCTGACGTCTACCCCTCTACTTTTACCTCTTGATTATAATAGAGATTTCTTGTTGTATTTGGTTGTTGTGGAGTCAACCATCGGCGTGATCTTGGTTCAAGAAGATGATATGCTCAAGGGGAATGTTATATATTACCTTAGCCGAGGCCTGGTTGGACCAGAAATCAACTATTCTCACGTTGAGAAACTTGCTTTGGCGGCTGTCCATGTTGTCCAACAATTCTGTCACTACATTTTTATTTGCAAGACCATTTTCATCATCGTTGTCAATACTTTCCAATATGTGTTAACATGACAGGTCATTAGAAGAAATATTAGTAGATGGATAGTCATCTTACATGAATTTGACTTGGATTTTGTTTCTGAGAAATCTAAAAAGTCATTGGTCTTTTCCAAACTCATTTCAAAACTTCCGGTCAAGTCTAGTGATATTGTGCCCAAAGAATCGCCTATTACTGGAGATATTTTTCTAATTGCATCTTTGAACCCCTGGTATGGAGAGATACTTGTGTATCTCGAGACTTTGAAGTGCCCCATTTCTGCTTCCTGCGATGAGTGTCAACGAATTCGACATCAGGCGTGAAACTATATTATCCTCAATGACACGTTGTATCATCGATGTGTAGATTGCATTATTCGGCGGTGCCTTACCCATGGAGAAGCATAGATCGTTTTGAACGATTGTCACACTAGAGAATGTGGTGGTCATTTTTCTGGGTTGGAAACAACCCAAAATATTCTACGTGCAGGTTACTTCTGGCCCTCATTAATCAAAGATTTTGTAGAGGCGATCAATAAGTGCCACCTGTGCTAGATCTTCTGTCGGAAGATGCAGGAACATCTTGCACCTATGTTTCTAGTAATTGTTGTTGGTCATTTCACCAAGTGGGGGATTGAATTTACTACATGCGACCTAACCTCAGCTATGGGGCATCGTTACATCATCGTAGCAGTAGAATACTTCACAAAGTGGGTTGAAGCTATGACAAAGTTTAGCAATGATGGAGAAACTGCACCTCTTTTCATCTTTAATAAGATAATAGCAAGGTTCGGTATCTCGAAGGAGATTGTCACTGAACATGGAAGTCACTTCCAAAAAAAAATGATGATTGAATTGACATCAAATCTTGGGTTGAAACAGGAACATTCGTCACCTTATTACCCACAAGCGAATGGTCAGGTTGAAGCTGTGAATAAGTCTCTCAAGATTATTCTTCAGTAGACGATCAATTCTTCCAATTAAAATTGGCATTTGATGTTATATTCAACATTGTAGGCCTACCAAACATCTGTGAAGACTGCCACTGGTTTTTCACCTTTTCAAATCATATACGGGCTCGAAGCAGTCTTACCTATTGAATTCTAGATTCCTTCTTTAAAGTTGGTAGTGGAATTATTTTCAGACACTTCACCACTTGAGGAATGCCTTTTATATCTCGAGTAGCTCGATGAGCAGGGTTGTGATGCAGCCTTAGCCAATGAGGATCATAAGCAACGAGTCAAGTGTCAATATGATCGGTCTATTCATCGTCGTATTTTATCCAAAGGCGATCTTGTCCTGGTCTATGATCAATACAAAGATCCCCTGCAGACGAAAGAGGTATTGGAGAAGGGCTCTTACCGTCTAGTTGATTTTGAGGGAAATTCCTTGGCAGAGCCTAGAAATGGACTCTACCTTAAGAAGTACTACTCTTAGGTTGGTCATCTGGGTGAATTCTTGTATATATGTATAGCTTCTTATACATTTTTTGTCTTTTTTGTTTTGTGGACATGTATTTATTTATGTCTTTTTTTTCATTGTGGCATATTTCAAGTGAAACAGAGGTTTATTTTGGGTTTGTGGAAGACACTAGCCGACACACTCGGAGGCTTGCTTCCACATCTTGGGTGATTCTCTCACCTGGAGGCCATTTGTTATCTTTCGAAGGTATTTTTCTAGGCGACGCTACAAACATTGTTGTTGAGTACAACGCAGTGATAGAATTGCTTCGTGACTTTATCACATGGAATTTGTCACCTCTAGGTCTACCTCAATGCTTAGCTGGTTGTGTCCCGGTTAAATGGGGTTTACTGCATTTATGATACCACTCTGCACTGACGATTCCTTAGGGTATGTCTCTTAGAACGATCTTTCGATTACATTACGTATATCCATGTTCCTAGGAGATTTAATCATCTAACAAATACTCTAGCCAATCAAATTAGATTGGCTTGTTGCACACATATAAGAGAAAAGCACATGCATACACATGTAGATAAATTTGTAAAAATGTCATCCATAAGACAAGAAAGATGTATATATGTGTGTGTGTGTGTGTGTGTGTGTGTGTGTGTGTGTGTGTGTGTGTGTGTGTGTGTGTGTGTGTGTGTGTATGTGTCCAAAAAATAGTGTCATGAGTACATAGGTAGGCATAAAAGGATCAAAAGTGATCAGTCTACATCGTTGGGCTTATGACCTCAAAAAATACATATGGTACAAAAATTTCTCTAGGCACATCAACGATCTAACTCTATCTAAGGACGAGGCATATTGGCCCTGCTATAGTGTACAATGACATTCACCAAATGCCAGAACAACTGGACCCAAGTCTGAGGCACCCCTACTACATGTGGTTGCATAGTCGGGGGAAGATCCTTGATCTCGTCCATAGGAGCAACATGAGTGAGCGCAGTGAGGTTGCGCTCCACTCGTCACAAGACTCTGTCAGCCTCTCCGGCTAGGGGTCCCCTTGATTTTGTTGGCCCTCCTGCTGTTTTTGGTCTTGTCTCAGGTCGAGGACGTCGCTAAGTCCTAGCAAATTCTACTGGTCGCACAGGCCCCACATCTGTACATAACATATACGCGAGTCAATAATCTATACGTGCATAAAAAGGATATATGTGAAAATTAAAAATTAAATAAAACTTTAAAAAATATGTTACCTATCTGGCCTCCCTCCTTTCCGGGAGGCACATGCATGTTTCGGTCTCTAGTGAAGTTGATCCCTACATATGGGTAATCCTTGATCACCGAGATTTGGCATGCCCACCAGTCAAAAATTTTGTCTTCAAAGGCCTCTATGGTCCTTCCTCCACCCTGTCTAGGTAGCAACGCTGCCCACCTACTCATTGTTAGGAAGGAGGCTACATGCCCCTGTACTGTCTCTCTGGGACTCAAACTAGGCACCCTCTCAAAGAAGAAGGAGCACAAGATAGTACCAAACCCAAAGTTCTTGTTAGTACACCACCGACACTCTATAAGCTTTCTCTTCGTGCATACTATCATGGTCATACTCCAGTAAAAAATGGTGGCCTCCAAACATGAAATGACACAATGCATATGTGCCCGAGAGGCCCAGTGAAGGTCTATGGATCTAAGAATCCGTCCGATCAAAAGTAAGATCACACATAGAGATAGGCTGGTGATCTTGTGGATTGGCACCTGAGAACCTACCTTCTCAGTGCCAGCCTCACAGTACATCTGAATGTAGTCCTCGATGTTGAAAGGCCCTGGAGGAAAAGTCCTTAAGTTAGTTGGTTCTCCTCTTCTTGAGAGGCTAGTCAAGAAATAAATATCCTCTGTGGTTGGGGTCAATGATTGACCCTCTAGCATGAAAACCTCCGCATTAGGATGCCAATACTCCACAAGAGCATTGAGCATCCTCAGTTGTGCCCTCATAAATGGACACTGGAAAAAATTTCATAACCCGCATTGTTTCAGTGTAGCAATGGCTACAGGGTCCTCCTCGACCAGAATGTCAAGCTCCTCATGTTATATCTGTCTCCAATGAACATACATCATGTTACATGGAAAAATAGAGAGGAGTCAACATTTTCTTTTTATTTTTTCAAAGTGCTAGAGGGTGTACGCAGGCTGCTTTGTACACAGTCACATATGTAGATGGGTTGTTTAGTCTTCTTCCCGAGTACATATGCGGGGTGGCCTTGGACAACCCGTGTACATGCAGGGCCACTCTTTTTACAAGAGTGTGCCCCCTCCAAACACAAAATTAAATCATAAAGAAGGAATTGAATTGCAAGTGTAGGTGTTTTGTACTTACTTGGTCCAAACAGAAGGTCGTTTCGTCCACTGAAGCTCCCCATTTTTTTAGCAAAGGGGTATTTTCACCTTTTGGTTGATTTTCAAGTTGCAATGGTAAAAATGAGTTGTCCATTTTTTGGCCCTTTTTTCCCCTTTTTGGCCCCCTTTGTCTTTTTTCCTAGCTTGGTGATAACTCGATTTCACTTCTGAGTTTTCCATTGGTCGTTCCGATACTCTTTTTCTTTAGGTTTGGTAATTTTTGGGATAGGTCACATTTTTTTGGTATCCTTTGGTAAAAGTCATTTTTTCCAACCTTTTGCACATAAGTTAGGATTTCATTCCCACTTTATTCATTTCGTTATATTTTTCTCTTTTCCATAGGATTGACCCGCCAAAGTGAGACACATAACCTTCATTGTTGCTTTAGAAGTGTCGTAATTAGGTGGTAGAGCGTACCTTTAATGAATGCCCTAGGTAGATCCTTGTTGCATTTTTGGCGTCCATGCTGTCAGTAATGACTATAGGCATGGGATTCTTTGTTAGTCCTGTCATGATTACGAGATGAAGCCTCATTCTTTTGTTCAACATCATCCTAGGCCTTACCCTTGGGACTCCTTAATGAGCATGCTTTGTTGTCTTTCAAGCTCGCCTTGAAATTCAAAAGCAACATCCAACGAGACTATATTTATTATTTTCGATCTCGTCTAGATTAATTGAGAAAAGCATCCCCCTGGAGTCTTATTTAAGCCCTTTTCAAACTCTCTAAAAATGAAAAGATTTTCGAGCGATCTTGTTTCCCTTCACGCTCGCCAAACTCAAATTTGAACGCACATCTATCTGACGGTAGTTTACCACTTTTTCGGTCTAGATGGCTAATTTTACAAATAAAGGTATGATCTAGGAACTTTGGTTTGCTAGAAGATTATTCTCAGGCATAAGTTTAACCCTTTTTCGGGCCTAAGGGACTAAATCTTCGAAAAAGGAACATTCTCCTTGGTTTTGGTTTATCACCTTTTTCGAGCCTTGGAGATTACTTACAGAAAAGGAACCCACCTCGGAATCCATAGTTAAGCTCTTTTCAGAATTCCTAAAATTGAAAAGATCATCGAATGACCTTGTTCCTTCACACTCGTTAAATTGGTCTAGAAGAATATCTACTAGCATGAGTTTAACCATTTTTCCAACCTGTAGATTATAGCAGAAAAAGGTATGCCTCGAGAGATTTGTCTTGATGGGAGAGTTCTCCTCAATTACTTTTATACTTTTTTGGGCTAAGGAGACTAAGTTCAGAAAAAGGCTATGAGTCCATAGTTAAGCTCTTTTCAGACTCCTTAAAATTGAAAAGATTGTCGAGTGATCTTGTCTTTGAATAGACGTCTTTTCGGTGAAATTTTAACCCTTTTTTGAACTGACTGGACAATCTCCGAAAAAGGTACTCCCTAGAGTCTTCTTTTTTGTGTTTTTTCAAACTCTCTAAACGTGAAAAAACTACCAATCTTACCTTCTTTTGGCTCGTAAAAATTACATAGAAGGGGTCTCACTATGTCTTTCTTAATCACATTGTGGGTCTCATATTTTTTCCTTTGGCCTAATGTCGGCTCCATGTTGCTCTCAATTGAACCCTTGAAGCATTCCTTTGTTGGATTACTGAGAGGGGGGGTGAATCAGTAATAGAGAAATTTAATCCATAAAATGAAAGTGTTATATCAATGTAGAATTATCATACAATAGTTGCATAGTAAATAAACAATGAACAAATGAGCAATCATACACATACACAATACACCAATGTTTTTATGTGGAAACCCAAAGCGGGAGAAAACCACGAAATGATTTTACTTATATGTCTTTAAGAATTACATTTTGTTAGCACTCAGTATTTTCCTTGGGCTGTATCAAGGAAACCCTAAGGTTACCATTCAACCACTTTGGATTGTATTTCTGACCTATACAATCAGAGAGGGCTCTCTCAAGGGCCAAAAGGCTCTAAGACTCACAATATATTCAATAATAACATTCAGAAGGTCAGATTTCCAATAAGAACAAATTTGTTTTTATAACATTTGGTAGGACAAGCAAGGAAAAGATATAATTGGGCAATGGAGTCAAAATCTGAAATTTCAATGCCTTAACAGTCAATGGCTAGTTGGTTTCTTTGTGAAGGTTTGAGGCAAAGTAAGCACTATGTTCAACAATTGAGAGTTTATGAAATGAGAGTTTGAAAAGAGGGGGAAGTCCAGCACAGTAAGAGAATCTACCCATGGATGAATTCTTATTGTAGCTTTAGAAGAACATACATATAAGGAAACTACTAGAACAGAGCACTAAGCAAGAATGAATTCTGAACCAGTGATTTACAAACAACACAATAAGCATTTGTTGTATGAATGGAGCATTAAACTAGAATGAATTCTAAACATTTCCTTTTAGCCAAATACTAGAAGGACATAAAAAATAACTGGTAATGAAGATAACATAGGAAATTTACAAGCCAAACATAACACTATGATGAATCTCAAACTCCTGAAGGAGATAACTTCTGCATTGAACTTCAAAACGAAATTTAGAGTCTTTACACCCAGGAACAATAGAAATGGCTCCTCCAGCCAAGAGTCCAACCTTTCTACCCTCTTGTGATATGAAATATATAGTAATATAGGTCCTTTCCAGCTCACCAATTTGAACTCCAACCCCTTTCCCAAAATAGAAACAACTATAAACAGAAAATGACATGTTTTAACTGACTTCCTACTTTTCAGGAGGCGAAATTCTGAAAAATAGGCTCCAAAAAACCACTTGTAATTCTCAAACCATAACATCTGTGTAAAATATGAGAATGGGTTTTGTATATAAGCTCATTATAAAGAAAAAATTCTCTCAGTTTCTTTAAATTCATCTCCATCTGGCTATAATAGGTGTCACAAAAACATGTCTCAAACAGGAAATCACGAAAACTAAAAACATTGGGCTCAAAGATTCCTTCAAATATCCCAATATGTTACACCTATGTGAAAAATGAAAGAGGTTAATGTTATTGGGTCTATGATTGACAATAACCTCCTTTGGATTTTTAAAATTCATTATGGTTCACCCGGAAATCCTCCTGGAAGTCAACTAATCAAAAATGTCAGTTCAACAGTCTTAAAACAAAGTTTTCGCAACACATTTCATAGCACATTTCGTAGCGTCTGTGTAAATCCGTAGAGCCTAATTCAGTTTGTAGCTCCAAGGGAATCAAGTAGCCAAACCCTTCCTGACCTCCAAACAAGATAAAAAATCTCATGGAGTACCTGATGGCTATGAGGTTGATGCTGGTAATTTCATATTTGCACCAGGATGCTTGCAACCTATCCAACCTACAACCTTCTTCCTTAACTAGTTCGCAGTGCCAACTCAACCATAGCTTTCATACTTCGAGGAGGATGTTAGTTGATGGTATTACATAATCCTTGGAGAACATGATCAATATTATGTGTTAACACATTCATTGGAAGCACCAACTTCCTTTGTTTTCCAGCTGCAACTGGAAGGAGACTCCAACCCCCTAGTTTCTCAGGCTACAACCTGAGGGAAGCTCCAACTCCCCAATTCTCTGGCTAAAACCAAAAGGAGGATACAACACCCTATGTTCTCCAGCTACAACCAGAAGGTGGCTACAATAACCTGTACTTGCCCCGTCCAACCACCCTGATGTAGAAGTAGAATGATGGAACCATTGTCACACTATCACTGTGAGATATACCACTGTAACAACCTGTACTATTGACCTGCAACCAACCAACATGTAACAACCTGTACCAAACAACCTGTAATCAACTTGTACCATAAAAAAGTGCATAAACCATGCACCAACCTGTACCTCAACCTGTACCATCAACGAGTGCATCAACCATGCACCAAATATGTACCAATCATGCATCAAATACACATAAAATATGACTCATCAAGATGTACCAACATCAACAACTATACACCTCATGTATGTGCCAACTCATTAACTACTTGTCTCAACCATGTACCCAACATGTACCTCAACCAAAAGCCCTCATCAATTTCATCATCTAAATATGATTTGTAACTCTATAATAGACCTGGTGTATATGATCACATACTTGTAAACCTTCCTCAACTTTAACAACAAGAGACTAGCGTTTTCATCAAACTTTACTTTAGTCTCACATGACTAATTTTGGATTAGTCAACAAACCTAATTTGTAATAATCATAACTATGTACTTGTAATGAATAAAGATCTGAAAATAGTGCACAATTTTCTTCAGTGTCTTTTATGAAATTCCTCCAGGTTTCACTACTTAGATCCTCTCAGAAAAGGATTTATATCAAAAATGGCATACCTTATTGAATTTTGTCTTATTCTCGAGAACAAACTTGTAGAGTGTACCCCGCACAAAATATTTTTTGTATGGATCTAAAAATTATACAAAGAATACTACAGAATGTACTCTAACCAATACATTTTATCTTACTGAATTTGGATATGTTATGAAGAAGTTATGACATTTTTACCTGAAACACCTGTTTTAGACTAGTTTTAGGACTAGCCAAAAACCCTATTTTCCACAGAGTGTAACTTCAAAAATACAATGACCCACAAGTTGAAATTTGTATCACAACTACTTGGATATGTTTCCTCAATGGTCTCCCAATTTCATGGTCTGAATCATTATAGAAAAAAAATTATTGCGGAAATATTGAGATGACCTGTAAATAACATACCTTAGAAAGCATCATCAAAAGAATTTATCCTCCCTTGAATTTCGGCCTTGTTTACTTCACCTTCCCTCTGAAATTAGTCTTAGATATCCTTTAGTTACCTCAGTCACTTGTAGATATTCAATATTCTCAAGTGTGATTAAAATGAGAGAGCCTTGCCTCTTATTTATAGTTTCATTTAGCTTCCTCAAGGGGTTACCTTTTAACCATCTTAACCCACTTTCCTTATTTTAGGGCTCACCCACTTCTAACCACTTTTCCGCTTAGTAATTTATCCATTAACTTTATTATTTAAATAATTTATTTTGTATCCACTTTGAATTATAGTAAACTCATCACTCACTTTATTATTTAAATAATTTCTTCTTTGCAACCACTTTGACTACTTTGACCTTTCGGGGCTTCTAGATGACTCATGAGGGTTCTCCAACTTCACATGGCCATAACTCTCTAACCATGAGGAGTTATGTGACGTTCCACATATCACCTGAAATGTCATGACATGTACTATCCATATAGAATAGTCGTACCTACAAACATATCAAAACTCATACCATTATCCAGCAAACAAACTTGGGTCCATTACCCAAACCATTGTGCTACTGAAATTTTCTACCGAACTTTCTTCAAGGGTTGGTATCAATGACAACCAACCCAATTAATCAACATCATTATGCACAAGCCTTGCAATACTTCTTGCCTCTATGACTTGACACCTTGACCCATGGAGGAATTTTTCCCGAGTGTCCTTATCCTGCACATGTCTCCTTGCCCTGAGCATTAGTGGGTTCCATGCACTTGGAACCAGTTTTCTTGTTGTGACACTCATTCCTCCTTTGTAACGTAGCATTCTTTTATTCTTTTTTCAATCTCTTTAAGAAATTGAAAAAGAAAAAAAAATCAAATATTCCAAAAAGAGGGGATGGGAAATATACATTCTTTTTTCGACAACGAAGATAGTCTCCCTTGGACAAAGCACATCCTTTCGTTTGTTCGTCAAGCAGTGAGATCTAGTATGACCTTAGGAAGTTGTTCTCACTACATAGAGTTGTGTCCTCCTCCGTTTGGTTACTCTTCCAAACATATGGATATTTTGTGTTGCCTCTTGCATCATAAACTTATTTCAATGTCATGTTGCATGAGTCTGATCATCTTTCGTGTTTTTTTCCAAGGGAAGTATCACCCAACCTGAGTCATCCTTTCTACAGTTTGTCTCTTGACTTTCATGAGTCAGTCATCCCGAGAGTCCAGTCAAGTCCAGATTTGAAATAGAGGAAGTTCATTGCCAGATCATCGAGATCCTCTAGTCTTTTCCCAACGTATTTTCGAAGACCTCAAAGCAGTGAGTGTTATACTTCGATTGTACTCCTACCTTTGTTATCATCTCCAGCCACAGGAGTCACTAGCTTCTTGAAGATACATACTGTACTTGTATATCTTTGATTGATTTTGAGATGTAGATCCATTTTGAATTGATAACGGATACACTTTATATAGTTATATGACATGGATCTGTAGTGTATTTGATTGGAAACCATGATTCAATTCATCCCGAGCATGGGTATGCCGCCTTAGAGAGACAATTGTTTTTTTGCAGATGGAACCTCATGAACTCTGGTCCCGAGCTCACTCGATTTTGTGCATTGGTGAAGATGTTGTAATGTATTTCGGCGATTAGTTTCTCTTCTAACCTCATACATTAGGGTGCATCTACTATAGCCCTAAAATTCCCTACTCATGCATACATGCCATTGGCCCTCTTACTTGCATAATTTTCCAAATCATTGATGAGAAGCTCTACTTAAAAAAACAATTTTTAAAGCATGCACGCGCATGCACCACTACAGCCCACATACATACGCTTGTTGCATGCTAGAAATACTACGTACATATGCTTGTTGCACAATACACATCCCACATATACCTCCAAAAGTTGAAAAAATAAAAAAGTTGTAAGGAATTTGGTGGAATTCACGGGCTATTGGAGGTTTCCCAACCAATTCACTTGTTGTATCATGTCCCTCAACCGAATAACCATCCTTTTGTCATATAAAATGAGGTGTTGGGGTCTCATTTCAAAAATAAGCATAAAAACAGTGAAACTCTGCCAAATTTCACTTCCCTTCCTTGCCCAAGCATTTGCTACCTTTTGTGAGTTACTACCTCAACACCCCCTTTTTAGCCTCTTTTCTTCCATCTAATCCATTCCCTTTCCTTGAGGTGATAAGAATATTGTGAGAAGAGGCTTATTGAAGTTGCACTTGGAGCATTGTAAAAAGGATCCCGGACCAGGTTCGCAGAACGGTGGCCGACATGGATTGTAAGTTTCATTCTTTGTTTGATGAATACAAGAATCTATTTTCCCTATCCCAAATGATGATGTTTTGTATTTTCTTTTATTTATACATGGAATTCGATATGTGAATAGAAATAACATGCTTCTAGTCCTTGTTTGCCTAGTTTTGGATGCAGGTCAACCTTGGGCGGAGACTTGCAATCTTTGGAACTACATAGCTTAAGGAGATCATCACCAAACATGGGATAAAATGTACATTTACAGATATTCTCTTCTATTACTTTGTTTTCATTTATTTTGGTATGTTTGGGGTTGAGTAGAAAATAGATTGACTTTTAGATGATCACTCGCTCTGTCTATATCTTAAACCCTGGTATAGTTATAGGGGGATTTTCCCGCTAGCAAAAATCCCTAAGCACGTCTTCGCATTTTGTAGATAGTACCTAGTGTAAACCCATTGATATTGATTACAATGTATAACATCATAGGAAAATCAAATGAAACATGAAACAAAGGAAACTGAGGTGGAGAAAAGTTGCATAAATTTATAGATGGTTTATATATTATTTATATAATCGTATGCATTGTGTAAAAACTATTGAGGCAAAGCACGGTTTAGAAAGGAATCCAGGGCAAATCTAATTTCCTTTCTTGTTTGATTTGTTGAGATATTTTTTGAAGATCCCATTTTTATATTACCTCTATATTTTCACTCCTTTGAGTAAACATTAAAGAACATAACCCGTGTATGCTACATTGAATGGAAATCTTATTAAATCTAAAATTAATTATTGCATAATTAATCAATATTTAACTAGCTATATTTGAGAAGTACATACTTTTAAATGATGATTAACCTTACAGAATTCCTTTAGAACCAAATCTACTAGATTGATTATATCTTTTATGTATACTTTTCCTAAAATATTTTGTTTTACAAATCGATGATTGTAAATAAATGACTCAATGCCTCTCTTTTAAAGCAACCTTGTGACCATCCAAACATGGTGATATATATATATATATATATATATATATATATA
>WSFP011515506.1:0-12828 GCA_009831015.1 Picea engelmannii | reverse complement strand
CCTTGGCATGTAGCACCAAATAGTTGTTGTCAAAAAGCTATCAAAGGTAGTCTTGACTTTTTAGATTTTTGCTTAAGCATATGGAGGGAGTTGATATCATTTTGATCCCTCCTTTTTTGGTTTCTTGTTTGGCCACTTATTTAATTTCCCACCACACTTTAATTAGTGTTGGTCATCTTGAGTAGACCCTAATATACCTCGATTTGTGTGGCCTTTGTTGTAAACTTCAAAAGTCCAAGCAAGTCTACACTACTTTGCCAACAATGGTCCTTGTTTTGCTTTGACTCTTCTTTTTATTAGTCGACCTCCTTCCTTTCAGGACACTGCTTCCAACTTCGCTCAAGGACTGTTTGGAATTTTCTTCTATGATCAAGTCCACTTGGGAGCTTTGTTTGATGACTCTATGTCAATCAAATATTCCTTTTGACCCTTTTTCTCTCATACTCATTTTACCTTTGTATGTGTCAATCTCTACTTGTTCCCCTTTGAGTTGACCTTGGTAGTTTATTTACATGTTTGGTGTCTTTCTTGGTCTTGAGTTGAGATACCTCTCTAACCCTCATCTTTCTTGGTCGAGTTCGACTACCTCCCTAACCCTTATCTTGACTACTTCATATTCCACCTACTGGACTTTGTCTTCAAGGAGTCAGGCAAGATTAATGTGCTTCACTACCTCTTGAAGAGGCTCCTTTAACTTTGTTCCATCTTGTCTACATATTTTTTCCTAGTGTTGTTATGCCTTAAACTCTTTAATAAATTGTTTTACATCGATAATGAGCTCCACATTCCATTTAGGATTGGCTTCTTCTCCCAAATTTTCAAAAGATTCAAAAGATTATCCAATCTACTAATGTAAATTAGAGTGTATTTGATTGCCAATCCGGTGTTTGTTAGACTTAGAGACACGTCCAAAATGTATGGACTTAGAGATAAATTTAGTTCTTTAAATAAAAATAATTAAAAAGCTAATCTAAGTGTTGAGTATGAAAGAAATGCTAAGATTCTTTACATAATGTGTATTCATAGATCTCTTACCATTAATCAACAAGCTAAAGTAAACACATTCAACTAATATTAAGCATTCAAATCAGTAAGCATTCGAACTAGTTTAGAGGCTTGTAAATGTCAGAAAGACTAAACCCTTTTACAAGAGATGCATTCTTTTCTTTCCCACACTCATCAGCAACATAACTAATTTTGAAATCAAGTAAAATGCAATAGCATTACCTACAACAAAATGTAAACTGAAATAAAGCTCATACCAAAATTTACTTGAAAAGAATGAAAAAGGAGAAGTGTGCTAGCTTGGCAAAGGGGGCCCTCCAGTGCTTTACTTGTACACCTAGAGTTGTCTCAGTTAAGAAGGAATTTCCAGCATCATTCACATAATCATCTCATAAACATCATCAAGAACAAAACACCAAACTGATCTCAAGATTGAAAATTTAGAGTTTTGTTCATCAACATCAGATGTCATACTAGTCCATGTCTTGAAGTATTTATACAAGAAGTTTGAAACTGAAAATGCTAAGAAGTATCATAAGATGATGATCAAGTCCACAAAATATGCTAGTAAGGTCAAATACCCCGTTCATATCCATAAAATATGCACAAATCCCAAGAAAATCTAAAACTGTCCATGATTTTTTACTAAAACATGGTATTTTCTGCTGAAGTGGCCCTGTTTGACCATCGTTGACTGGGCACTTGGAAATATCAGATATCGAACCTGATAGGTATTCATACATCCTTGTACATCAAGGATCATGAAACATGTCTCTGATTTCGCCCAGCTGTCCTGAAAGTACACGAACCTTGGACCAATTACGGGATTTAGTCAAATCCTGTAATTTCTGATAAATTTTTAATTTTAATGCTAAAAATTCAAAAATTCAATTCTTAAGCTAAGGAATGATAAATTTACCTTGCATAGGCTATTTTATGGAAAATATGGAATAAAATGAAAGCAAAATGGATGGTTTTGGAGACAAAAGTATGGTTTTATGGAGTGAAAGGAAGCATAAAAATGTACTCAACATCTCCCCCAAGAGGAAGACTTTGCATGTCCTCATGCACAAAAACAAAATGTCTTTGAACCCCTGTCAATAGTCTTCTATAGATTCTTGATAAGTCTATTGAGTGGATCATAGTGGGCAATGGTAAAAATTGAACCCCTCCCAACCCTTCTATAGAGTTCAAATCCATCCAAGAAAGGTAATTTAAAAAACACCCTTTAAAAAAATTGTAAATTTTTTAAATCACTTTTCATTTATAAAAGACAACAAATATTATAAAATTTCAAAATAAGGGTCACATTTTCAACAACCTATCAATGTATCAACTTCCAAACATGGTTTTTATTCGAGTATTGTACCTTTTTTATAATATGAGGATGAATGTGAATTATTAGAAAGACTCAAGAATTCAATCTCATTACTTGCCTTCGACATCTAAAGACTAAAATCATCTATTTCTTATTTCTCATTGGCTTCCATTATTCCATGATACAATGTACCATCCACAACATTCAAACCATTACATAACTTAGACCCATATAATCCTACCATTGTATTGACATATGAATTGTTAAAGTGTCACTTAATGAAAGCTTCCTTGAGAAGTGTGGACACCTTGTCTTTTTGAATCCCCACTTGAATTCATGTGTTACTAACATCGTTGATCCCTATCAATACGATAATCGACATCAAATTTGATATCCAAACCCAATGTGTTTGGATCCCACACGTGCTATAATGTTGTTTCATCTATTATCTTTTCCTCCCCTCTTGGATTTTCAAAACACCAAAACAAGTAGTCATGGTCTATGGGTATTACATTGAAATTTATTAACGATATTATCTGTAAATGTGTGGCTCAACAACAATTTTGACCAATTTTGATGAGAAAATGATAGACATAGAGGAAACCCAAGGAAATGAGGTCATCTGTCTTTCTTCGTGTTCACATATTACATCGTTCTAAAAGTATTCAACATGTTGATTCATAGTTATTTGTTGCTTCTGTAGTGGTATGTGTCTACCTGTTATAAGTCATGTAACACCCCCGTTTCCCCCAGCTTGTAATTATTCATAAAATAGGATTACCATGCTAAGGCATGTGGACAGTGTCAATGTATTATTGTTTGATTTTCCAATAACTGACTGTGGGGGTGAAGCCCTGAAAGTACTTCCCATGATATCACTGGAGGAAAGAATGTGAAAACTATAAGGGAGGGTCATTATATCAAATAACCCCAGATTCCCTTGATGAGGATAATAAACCTCCTTTGGATCCCAAGGAGAGAAATCAATTAATGAAGAAAGGACTAGTGGTTGAATTATCAACCACTCCCATAAATAGAAGCATGGCCAAAAACTGCAGAATGTCAGCTTGAAGTACCACTAGGTATGGAAGACCAAGCTGACCAGAGCTCCCTTCTGACAAAAGGAACGGGATGGGTCGAGGACCATCCTGGAAGAACGATATACAAATCAATAAGGATAATGCATAGATCTCCCCAACGAAGAATGAATAGAAGGCCACAAGATTGATGCTGAGTGAGCATCTGATAAACCTCGCCTAGGGCTATGATAGAGAGAGAAATATTTGAAAGTTTGCAGAGAACAAAACCCGAGCTAAAGTTAGTGTATATGCCTTCTCATGTCAAATTTCTTTATACATCAGTTAACTTCCCTTCGAAGGTGTAGGGAACTTCATCTAAGCAAGTGTTATCCTTCTTGAAGATTTGTGCCTGTTATCCCCACTTTTTAGGGATAACTAGGAGATCATGTCTCGAGGCCCACATGTCCTAGACATGGAGTACCGAGAGCAGGATTAACTTGAGCATGGCCCTGGAGGGCCCATATTTTTCTCCCATCATATTTTGTCTTGACAGCAGCAACAACATCCATCACCATCAAATTGGTTCTGTATCAGAAGAGGTTCTTGCTCCATGAGGTAATTGGTCCAGGTATCATGGTATGTGTCACTTTTGATCATTGAAACCTTTAAATATATGCATCTGATTCCTCTTATCTCTAACAACTGCTTGGATTTTCCATTTGTTCACTTGACCATGTTTGGGGGGATTGACATGGTGCCCTAGCAAGCCTGTGTTTGTAGGTTTTGGTTTGCCACTGGGGGGATTTCTGAAAATCCATTGTCTGCTCCCATCATAGCACCACTCTTACATCTTGTTTCCCTCTCACCTATCCCATTCCCCTTGTCCAGGCATTGGGTTGACCTATTTCAGGACTACACCTTACCTCGTGGGAAGAAGGGGCTAAAGGACCAGAAGGTAAAAGCAAGCTGGTAAAAGATAAAAGCCTAAAAATGAACCTCGAGATGCTTCGCCCAGGGATCCTCGAGAAAGAAATAAAAGGCTTCTCAGCAAGAAACAAGAGGGACCCAAAGAAAGAATAAAACAAGACCTAATAAGAGGATAGGGGGTCTCATCACGAGCCAACCTATTAGGTCCATGGGTACCTAGCAGTATGACATTGCCACCAACTAGTTACCACGCCAAGGAATTGACTCTTGGTTGCATGGCCAAGGGAAAGGGGGTCTCATCACGAGCCAACCTTCTCATCTCTGCGAAAGTACTTGTGGGTAACGCTTCCAGATCTGGTCACCATGCCAAGGCAGTGTCCCCTAATTAGCTCTTGGACAAAAAAAGCAAATAAAAGAATAAAAAGAATAAAGGCAAGAATGGGCTTGGAAAAAATGCATCCATGACAGGGACAACTCCCCTTCTACAAAGGCACCCACAGGTAACACATTTCATCCTTGACCCTTACTGCACCCACATGGTTGGACATCCCCTGACCACATCATCCACTTACATGGGTTGGATGAGATATCTCTGGGAACTTTCCCTTTTTTGTGGACACTAGTCTAATAGGAAGCCTTGTCCTTTTCCCCAGACTTGTATTGCAGGATTGTGTAATGTCTTTGAGCTATTGATTGATGCATTAGGGATTTTATGCATGTGGCTAATAATATTAATGATGAAATGTGATTGACATTTCTATGATCCCTGTGACTGATGAGCTCATGGAGGCGTAGCCTTTGATGTGCAGGACCATACCCAACATACATGTACCATTTGGACCAGTACACATGGGGAGATGATCATTTCGAACCTCCATGGGGCTAAAGAGCCCACCAGATGGATGTTGAGACCCATTAGGGGGCAGAGATAGGACATAGGTTGATCAGAGTCTTTGCACTATAGAAGAAGAGGGCGTCCCACCAGAGGCACCCGGACAGAGCTTGACCCAGGGTTTTTTTCCTTTTTCAATGGAACGTTGGCCTTGGAAAGCCTAGGACGTCAACCATCATGGCCATGATGTCATCCAACAGTATTGACGTTTTGGGAGGCAGACTGGGCAGTATTGGCATGTGTGGCAGGTTGGAGAAGCCCAATGAGGGCTAATGTTTTGCTCCATGATGCCCCATTTTCCCTAGAAGGGGCTAATGCCTCCCTTAGAGAGGATTCTTATCTCTTTATAGCTCAATTGGGGTTTTAATTTGACAATTTAATGTAAAACAATATGATTTTCATAATTTGGCCTTGTGGGCCTTTTAACTGACCTAAAATGTAAAATTAGGTCAAGGTTTTGTATAAATGAGAGATTTTCACTCTCATTTTTTCATCACAACTCACTCACTCATTAGTGAGGTTTGAAATTAACACCCTATCTTGGGTTATTGGATATTTGGGTGATGCACACTTGTTCAAGGAAGGCTATTTTGGCATATTTTGGTTTCTCTCTTGAAGGAAGGTGTTACAACTAGGGTTTGCATATTATTTCATGGTGATATGTAAGTGTTTTTTCTGCAAAAATTCTTGAATGAATGGTTGTAGTCTTATATTCTTGCATAAGTTTATAATTTACTGATTAAAATCCCTAGGTGACAAGCACACAAGTAGGTCCTTGTTTCATGCCCCCTGATAGAAAATTTTTCAGCCATTGAAGAGGAAAAGAGAGCCTAGCCGTAGCTACACTCCTTTTTCCTCTTCCCCTTTGCTAGCCGTACCTTTTTGAGCTCAAGAAGGAGAAGACGTCCAAGGCCTAGGTTATTTACACTTAGGGTCGTTTTTCTTCTAGGGTTTAATGATAGAGCCTTGTTGTAGCAACACTCTCCCTCATTTGACTCTCTTGTCTTGACTTTATCTTTCATGCTAGCTATTTTTGCCATCTAAGGAAGGAGGAGAGAGCACGAGGCCTTGCCATAGCAACACCGGAGTGAGCCTCTCTCCCCTAGGGTTTTGTCTCTGAGGCCCTGCCATAACAGCACTGTTTGCACCCTTTTCGTCGACTTGGTGAGCAAATCAAGGGTGCTTACATGCGCGGGCGATTCGGTGAAAGGCGCGCATACGTGCGCACCTGTAAACCAAACATACGCGCATGGGTGCGCGGTAGGGGGAATTTAAGGTGCACCCGAGGGGCGCGCCTGTGAGTTGAACATGCGTGCATTAGTGCGCGCCTGTAGGTTTGACATGCGCGCATTGATGCGCGACTGTAAAATGAACAGGCGCGCGTGAGGGCGCGCCTGTGAAGTGAACAGGTGCGCATTGATGCGCACCTGTGAAGTGTATAGGCGCGCACATAGGCGCGCCTGTGTAATGAACACACGCTCATGGGTGCGCGCTTGTGGGAACAAAAACCGTGCCTAGGAGGCAAAGTTTGAAGGGTAAAAAATGAGTCTTTTTGATGTTGTTGATGGTTATCTGATCTGATATAGGACTCTGTGTTGGTTGCAGGTGGCCAGCAGTGACGATGCCGGTGTGGTGGCGAGAGCGAGACTGGGCCCAGTTGCGAGATGCTGTGGCCATTGAGGGGCCCGGGGTGAGAGCGACTTTAGCAACCTGCGGGTTGCTAAAGTTCTTTGAGTGCCCGTTGATACGGGCACATGATTACTTACTACAGTTCCTGCTCTAGATGTGGAGTCCGGAGCTGCACTGCTTCCTCGTGCGAGGAGAGCAGATCCCCTTCACTGCGGTGGAGGATGTTTATTTTCTGATGGGGCTCCCCTTTCGGGGGACGCCCCTACCGATAGAGCCGGTGCTTCCCAGGACCACTCCGCTGGCTGAGATTGACCGGAGATACTTCTCAGGTCGGGACTTCATGTCTGGGACTATGGTGAGCATTAGTCCGATCGACTCCCTATCTCATCGCTGTATAGCGGTGATGATTGTACGAGTATACGAGTCACTAGAGACCCAACGGATTAGTGGTGGCCAGCTGTTGGTACTGGAGAGAGTATTGGATGGCGAGCAGTTTGCTTGGGGACTGACGCTGCATGCTAGGATGGTGGCATAGTTGGACCACTGTCGGTCCACTGATGGAGGAGAGTTTTCTTTCGGGTCCATCTTAGTGGCCTGGTTTTTGGAGAGGGTGTCGATGCTGCGCCCGAGGGTTTTACTAGATATGCCGGGGGCACGAGATCCGCGATTGAGGTGGTGGTCTACAGTTTTGGTTCACCACGGTGGTGGCGAAGGTGGGCACTACTTTTCAGCAGAGGTCGCATGGATATGACGACAGATGCTGCAGGTAGTACTCCGGTACCCCTATGCGGGGGTTGACTTACGGGGTGACCCGGACATGGTGCTACCTCCTGGGGAGGTTTTCGACCATCGATGTACATTTAGTATTGTGTATGTTGTTTATTTATGTTGTCTTTTGAGATATTAGTCCATACGTATGTGATATAGATGCTGATGTGATCTGTTTGTTTGTTGTTTTGTGCATGTGCAGATGTAGCACCTCGCAGGCGCGAGGTGGAGATGCAGAGAGCGCCGGCGCAGTGAGAGCCAGAGAGACTGCCTCATGGAGAGAGATGTCGGTGGGATGATGCCGCAGGGCGACCAGTAGAGCCTGAGAGGGCGGCGAGGAGGCGTTGATTCGATGACCCTGGTGCAGGGCCATCACACGCTCCTCCGACGACGGCCGGAGTTGATTTTGAGGATATACGCCGTTGTCTGGAGACGGTGTTGTAGGACATGCCTGAGGGCATGTGGACACGTATCCAGGATGAGAGCTTCCTGGAGCAGTGCGTGGGGGTGCCGCCACCATGGCGGGCCATAGTGCGGCGAGCAACAGTGCTAGCTGCGATGACTACTGGACGCCTGTCGCCAGGGCAAGAGGGTCCTGTGGGTGGTCCTCCACCACCGCCTGGGGTAGGTGGGGGTGGGCCACCACCTCCTCCTGAGGGAGGAGCAGGTGGGGGTACGATAGAGGCCCCCTGATGTATGATGTACATTTTTGTTGTTTATAGGCTGGTGAGCCGGTTTTTGTACCGAGGTGTTGCATTGGCCTGCTGGTACATGTATTTTTTGTATGTAAACATTCGGATGGCCTAATGGGCCTTTTATATATACATGAGTATACATATTTTGAGATCCTGATGTTGTCTACATGTTTTTGTTGATGTTTTTGCTGATGTCTATTCTATATATATGCTGTGACAGGATCTATGAGATGTTTATGTATGTGTAGCTTGATGTGATATATGCCAATCTAACACCATGTTAGCTATTTGATATGTTGTTTGATTCAATTGTCTTGGGATATGTGTAAATGTAATGGAATCAAAATGTCGAGATAACAGTCTTACCTGCAGGTATTTGCGAAAGAGGCACGGATCGCGTACACGATATACATTGTTGAGCTGGAGAACGACTAGTTGAGAGTCGAGGAAGACACTAAGGTGGCGAATATGATGACGTTGGGCATCGGCCAGGAGGCCAATGATCGTAGTGTATTCGGCTTGGTTGTTGGTTGCTGGCCCCAAACAGATGCCGCTTGAATGTAGCATTTCGTGTGAGGGGGTGTATAGAGCCCAAGCCGCCGAAGTGGGATTTTGTGTCCAACGGCTGGTGCCATCGGCGTAACCAATGTGGTAGGCTGGTGGATGAAGCATCTATCAATTGCACAAAGGATAGTTTAGACGAGAGGGTAGGAGAAAAAAGATTAAAAACACAAAAAAGAAGAAAAAATAACCTAAAGTAGAATGACTACTTCTAAGCATAAAATTTCTTGAGGTATAACCCATTGACGGGTGCCTTGAGTGAGAGGCCTTCGGGGGAGGCCAGGATGTAGGCGCCTTTGGTGAGGCAATGTTGGATGATGTAAGGGCCATGCCAAAGTGACTCGAATTTGCTGTGGCCAAAGGTATCATGAGCGATATCATAAGCTAGGACAAGGTCACCTTCGCGGAATGATCGAAGGTTGACATGGGGATCAAAGGTAGCCTTGGATCATTTTTTAGCTGCCTCGTTGTTCTGTAAGGAAGATCGACGATCTTCATCCAGAGACTCTAAGTTCAGCAAGCGATGCTCCATTGGAGCAGTGTCAGGTAAAAGCTCAATTGCAGTGCGTAGGGTGGGAATTTCGCACTCGATGGGAAGAATTGCCTCGACCCCATGGACTAAATGAAATGGCGTGAAACCTGTAGCGGTCTTTACTGCCGTTTGATAAGCCCATAGCGCAGAAAATAACATATGATGCCAATTGGTTTTATGTTTATTAACCGTGCACTGTAACATGGTCTTGAGGACTTTGTTCACTACCTCGACCTGTCCGTTTGACTGAGGGTAATATGGGGAGGCAAACTCGTGAGAGAATCCCAACTGAGATGAGAGTTCGACGAAGATCTCATTCTTGAAGTGTTTCCCATGGTCGAAAACAAGTTGGAGTGGTACGCCAAAACGGGATATGACGTGGTTAAAGAAAAAACGCGCTGCAGTGTCAACGGTGTTGTTGAAAGTGGGCATAGCTTCGGCCCATTTGGTGAAGTAATCAACGACGACAACTATGTATTTGTGACCATTGCTGGAGGGGGGATTACAAGTCATAAAGTCGATGCCCCATTTACAAAAAGGGCCCGCAGTAATGACAGGGTGAAGAAGAGCGGGGGGAGCTCGGGCTTTGTTGGCGTAGAGCTGACATTGCTCACATCGTTTCACGACATGAATGCAATCATGAAACAAGGTAGGCTAAAAGTAACCGGCTCGGATAATCTTTTGAGCCGTGGATATACCCGAAAGATGGCCCCCACAAGCGCCACTGTGGCAGTCATTTAAGACTCTGTCGGCCTCATCAATCGTCAGGCAATGACAAAGAATGGTGTTGACGCCCCGTCGATATAGGATGTCTCTGATGAGGAGATAGCGGGGGGCCTGATGGTGAATACGCCGATGATCATCTCGTGATAGATGGTTACCGAACTTTTGGGTTCGTAGGTAGACGAGAAGGTTGCCATACCAAGGATCATCGAAAGCGATGTAAAAGAGATGTTCGTCAGGAAAGTCGGTGTTGACGGGGGCACTGGTGGTGTCAGAGGGGAGGGCCGTGACAAGTTCGGCGAGAACGAGGGCCTTCTTACTCTTAGGGGTTGAAAACTCGAGGTCGTACTCCTGAAGGATAATGATCCATTGAGCGAATTTGCCGTTAACTTGTCGACAGCTAAGCAAATATTGCATAGGGTTGGAATCTGCGACGACCTTTGTGGTGCGAAGCAGAATGTAATGACGCAGTTTCTGGACTGCGAGGACAACTGCAAGAGAAAGTTTCTCTTCGTGTTTGTACTTCAAGGGTGGTCCTGAGAGGTTCTTACTAACGTAGTAAATGACATGTTCACGATTGTCATCTCCAAGCTGGACGAGGACGCCGGCTACTGATACAGTTGATGCTGATACGTAGAGGATGTAGTCGCGATTATAGTCAGGTGCACTAATTAAAGGGGCATTTGAAAGCGCTGCTTTAAGATCGTCAAATGACTGTTGGGCATGGTCGTCCCAGTATAAAGGGATGTCGTGACGTAGTAAGTGGAGGAAATTATGTGCGCGTATGGTGTAATCAGGAACAAAGCGTATGAGAAAGTTAGCTTTTCCCTGTAGACTCTGAAGTTGTCATAAATTTCGAGGAGGTGAAATTTTGGTGATGGATTTGACTTTGAGGGGGTCGACGGTAATTCCGCTTTGGGAAACGATAAAACCGAGGAGGCACCCGACGGTGACACAGAACACACACTTGAGAGGATTCAAGCGGATTTTGTACTAGCGACACCGTTGAAAGATGATTCGTAAATCATTGATATGCTGGGTGCATTTCTTGGATCGAGCTGTGAGGTCGTCCAAGTAGGCGAGGATGATTTTAGCCAGATCGTGAAAGATGTATGTCATCGCCCGCTGGAAGGTGGCGCCGGTGTTTTTTAAGCCGAAAGGCATGACACGATATGAAAAAGTACCCCATGGGGTAATGAATGCAGTTTTATATTGATCGGTTGGGTGAATTTGAATTTGGTTATAGCCAGAGAATCCGTCCATAAAGGAGAGAGCTTCGTGACATGCGCAGTCGTTGATAATTTGATCGATGAAAGGTGTTGGAAAGTTGTCTTTTGGACATGTGTGATTGAGATTGCGAAAGTCTGTGTAAACGCGGATAGTGCCCTATTTTTTTTTGATGGGTACAAGGTTGGAAACCCATGAAGTGTAAGCGATGGGGTAAATAAACCCGTCCGTACGTAATTTGTCAATTTCGGTTTTGATAGCCGCGGCCTTGGATGGATGTAGCGGTCGCTGTTTCTGGCTAACTGGTGTGATGTCAGGCCAGGTGTGGATGCAATGCTCGACAATAGAGGGGTCGAGGCCAGGCATTTCTGTGTATGACCATGCGAAAATATCTCTATATTCCTGGAAGAGGGATTTATATGCGGCGATTTCTTGAGAAGTGCAAGCGGCTCCAATGATGATTTCTTCGACGATGCCATTTTTAATGGAAATGTCGATTTTGATGGTGGGGGAAATGTTGGCCAGATTACCTTCTTCAAAAGCGTCAGGGGCAGGAATGGGATTGTTGAACCAATCGATAGGCCCTGATGGGATAAAATCTTTGGTTTCGACTGCGTAAATGGGGTTTTGTTTAAGAGGCATGAGGGCTTCCTATGGAAGGAAGAGTGCACGATGATGTAGTGTGTCCCAGGGAGAGTCTGGGCGGTGTAGCTCTTCCAGTATTTCCTCGTCGCATTGGAAACGACATAAATATAAGGGATTGTGAGGAGTGACCTCAGTGATAGTGTGATTGCCCCCTGCTGAAGGAACAGAGGGGGTAATGCTAGGAGATGGTGAGGGTTCACTCGACATAAACCATATGTTGAAGTACTGAGGGGTACCCGTGGTGGTTGGGTGGAGAGTTTTCGTCGGGGAATGAGCAGGAGAGTTGGGTGGGTTACGGGGTAAATCCTCAGATACGTCATCTAAGAACCAAGGAGGTGTTGGGAGTGTCTCAGGTTCGAGAGAAATGACATGAAGATCCACTAGTTACGAGGTAAGGTCATTGGTCGTCTCTGCGGGTTGGTGAAGCAGGGCCAATTGACATTGCCTGTATGCAAGGATCATAGGACACTGGTATGTAAAATGAGCCAATGAATCACAGAGAGAGCAAGGGCATCTCATACGTTCATTGACGGAAGTGGTGACATAACGAATGTCAGTGATATTTGAAGAGGATGTAGCAGGGCGTGGGTTGTTCTGGAAGTTTTGGCGTACAGCTGCTAATGTCCGCCGAAAGCGTGGCAGTGCCGGGCAATGATGGGTGTAATGGCCATATTCGAAACATATAGCACATGCATATTTGGTCCTCAACCCTTTACTACTGGAAGGTTGGGTGGTAGGGGGGGAACTAGCAGTAGTGACGGGTGTTGTGGGAGTTTGATTGGGGGGAATCAAATTCCATAATTCAGGTAGGGATGGGCAATTGTTGGTTTGGTGGCCCTCTTTCTCACAAAGTGCGCAAGGTGGTGGGATGCGGGGAGGAAGTGGAG
>WSFP011515505.1:0-12828 GCA_009831015.1 Picea engelmannii | reverse complement strand
CCTTGGCATGTAGCACCAAATAGTTGTTGTCAAAAAGCTATCAAAGGTAGTCTTGACTTTTTAGATTTTTGCTTAAGCATATGGAGGGAGTTGATATCATTTTGATCCCTCCTTTTTTGGTTTCTTGTTTGGCCACTTATTTAATTTCCCACCACACTTTAATTAGTGTTGGTCATCTTGAGTAGACCCTAATATACCTCGATTTGTGTGGCCTTTGTTGTAAACTTCAAAAGTCCAAGCAAGTCTACACTACTTTGCCAACAATGGTCCTTGTTTTGCTTTGACTCTTCTTTTTATTAGTCGACCTCCTTCCTTTCAGGACACTGCTTCCAACTTCGCTCAAGGACTGTTTGGAATTTTCTTCTATGATCAAGTCCACTTGGGAGCTTTGTTTGATGACTCTATGTCAATCAAATATTCCTTTTGACCCTTTTTCTCTCATACTCATTTTACCTTTGTATGTGTCAATCTCTACTTGTTCCCCTTTGAGTTGACCTTGGTAGTTTATTTACATGTTTGGTGTCTTTCTTGGTCTTGAGTTGAGATACCTCTCTAACCCTCATCTTTCTTGGTCGAGTTCGACTACCTCCCTAACCCTTATCTTGACTACTTCATATTCCACCTACTGGACTTTGTCTTCAAGGAGTCAGGCAAGATTAATGTGCTTCACTACCTCTTGAAGAGGCTCCTTTAACTTTGTTCCATCTTGTCTACATATTTTTTCCTAGTGTTGTTATGCCTTAAACTCTTTAATAAATTGTTTTACATCGATAATGAGCTCCACATTCCATTTAGGATTGGCTTCTTCTCCCAAATTTTCAAAAGATTCAAAAGATTATCCAATCTACTAATGTAAATTAGAGTGTATTTGATTGCCAATCCGGTGTTTGTTAGACTTAGAGACACGTCCAAAATGTATGGACTTAGAGATAAATTTAGTTCTTTAAATAAAAATAATTAAAAAGCTAATCTAAGTGTTGAGTATGAAAGAAATGCTAAGATTCTTTACATAATGTGTATTCATAGATCTCTTACCATTAATCAACAAGCTAAAGTAAACACATTCAACTAATATTAAGCATTCAAATCAGTAAGCATTCGAACTAGTTTAGAGGCTTGTAAATGTCAGAAAGACTAAACCCTTTTACAAGAGATGCATTCTTTTCTTTCCCACACTCATCAGCAACATAACTAATTTTGAAATCAAGTAAAATGCAATAGCATTACCTACAACAAAATGTAAACTGAAATAAAGCTCATACCAAAATTTACTTGAAAAGAATGAAAAAGGAGAAGTGTGCTAGCTTGGCAAAGGGGGCCCTCCAGTGCTTTACTTGTACACCTAGAGTTGTCTCAGTTAAGAAGGAATTTCCAGCATCATTCACATAATCATCTCATAAACATCATCAAGAACAAAACACCAAACTGATCTCAAGATTGAAAATTTAGAGTTTTGTTCATCAACATCAGATGTCATACTAGTCCATGTCTTGAAGTATTTATACAAGAAGTTTGAAACTGAAAATGCTAAGAAGTATCATAAGATGATGATCAAGTCCACAAAATATGCTAGTAAGGTCAAATACCCCGTTCATATCCATAAAATATGCACAAATCCCAAGAAAATCTAAAACTGTCCATGATTTTTTACTAAAACATGGTATTTTCTGCTGAAGTGGCCCTGTTTGACCATCGTTGACTGGGCACTTGGAAATATCAGATATCGAACCTGATAGGTATTCATACATCCTTGTACATCAAGGATCATGAAACATGTCTCTGATTTCGCCCAGCTGTCCTGAAAGTACACGAACCTTGGACCAATTACGGGATTTAGTCAAATCCTGTAATTTCTGATAAATTTTTAATTTTAATGCTAAAAATTCAAAAATTCAATTCTTAAGCTAAGGAATGATAAATTTACCTTGCATAGGCTATTTTATGGAAAATATGGAATAAAATGAAAGCAAAATGGATGGTTTTGGAGACAAAAGTATGGTTTTATGGAGTGAAAGGAAGCATAAAAATGTACTCAACATCTCCCCCAAGAGGAAGACTTTGCATGTCCTCATGCACAAAAACAAAATGTCTTTGAACCCCTGTCAATAGTCTTCTATAGATTCTTGATAAGTCTATTGAGTGGATCATAGTGGGCAATGGTAAAAATTGAACCCCTCCCAACCCTTCTATAGAGTTCAAATCCATCCAAGAAAGGTAATTTAAAAAACACCCTTTAAAAAAATTGTAAATTTTTTAAATCACTTTTCATTTATAAAAGACAACAAATATTATAAAATTTCAAAATAAGGGTCACATTTTCAACAACCTATCAATGTATCAACTTCCAAACATGGTTTTTATTCGAGTATTGTACCTTTTTTATAATATGAGGATGAATGTGAATTATTAGAAAGACTCAAGAATTCAATCTCATTACTTGCCTTCGACATCTAAAGACTAAAATCATCTATTTCTTATTTCTCATTGGCTTCCATTATTCCATGATACAATGTACCATCCACAACATTCAAACCATTACATAACTTAGACCCATATAATCCTACCATTGTATTGACATATGAATTGTTAAAGTGTCACTTAATGAAAGCTTCCTTGAGAAGTGTGGACACCTTGTCTTTTTGAATCCCCACTTGAATTCATGTGTTACTAACATCGTTGATCCCTATCAATACGATAATCGACATCAAATTTGATATCCAAACCCAATGTGTTTGGATCCCACACGTGCTATAATGTTGTTTCATCTATTATCTTTTCCTCCCCTCTTGGATTTTCAAAACACCAAAACAAGTAGTCATGGTCTATGGGTATTACATTGAAATTTATTAACGATATTATCTGTAAATGTGTGGCTCAACAACAATTTTGACCAATTTTGATGAGAAAATGATAGACATAGAGGAAACCCAAGGAAATGAGGTCATCTGTCTTTCTTCGTGTTCACATATTACATCGTTCTAAAAGTATTCAACATGTTGATTCATAGTTATTTGTTGCTTCTGTAGTGGTATGTGTCTACCTGTTATAAGTCATGTAACACCCCCGTTTCCCCCAGCTTGTAATTATTCATAAAATAGGATTACCATGCTAAGGCATGTGGACAGTGTCAATGTATTATTGTTTGATTTTCCAATAACTGACTGTGGGGGTGAAGCCCTGAAAGTACTTCCCATGATATCACTGGAGGAAAGAATGTGAAAACTATAAGGGAGGGTCATTATATCAAATAACCCCAGATTCCCTTGATGAGGATAATAAACCTCCTTTGGATCCCAAGGAGAGAAATCAATTAATGAAGAAAGGACTAGTGGTTGAATTATCAACCACTCCCATAAATAGAAGCATGGCCAAAAACTGCAGAATGTCAGCTTGAAGTACCACTAGGTATGGAAGACCAAGCTGACCAGAGCTCCCTTCTGACAAAAGGAACGGGATGGGTCGAGGACCATCCTGGAAGAACGATATACAAATCAATAAGGATAATGCATAGATCTCCCCAACGAAGAATGAATAGAAGGCCACAAGATTGATGCTGAGTGAGCATCTGATAAACCTCGCCTAGGGCTATGATAGAGAGAGAAATATTTGAAAGTTTGCAGAGAACAAAACCCGAGCTAAAGTTAGTGTATATGCCTTCTCATGTCAAATTTCTTTATACATCAGTTAACTTCCCTTCGAAGGTGTAGGGAACTTCATCTAAGCAAGTGTTATCCTTCTTGAAGATTTGTGCCTGTTATCCCCACTTTTTAGGGATAACTAGGAGATCATGTCTCGAGGCCCACATGTCCTAGACATGGAGTACCGAGAGCAGGATTAACTTGAGCATGGCCCTGGAGGGCCCATATTTTTCTCCCATCATATTTTGTCTTGACAGCAGCAACAACATCCATCACCATCAAATTGGTTCTGTATCAGAAGAGGTTCTTGCTCCATGAGGTAATTGGTCCAGGTATCATGGTATGTGTCACTTTTGATCATTGAAACCTTTAAATATATGCATCTGATTCCTCTTATCTCTAACAACTGCTTGGATTTTCCATTTGTTCACTTGACCATGTTTGGGGGGATTGACATGGTGCCCTAGCAAGCCTGTGTTTGTAGGTTTTGGTTTGCCACTGGGGGGATTTCTGAAAATCCATTGTCTGCTCCCATCATAGCACCACTCTTACATCTTGTTTCCCTCTCACCTATCCCATTCCCCTTGTCCAGGCATTGGGTTGACCTATTTCAGGACTACACCTTACCTCGTGGGAAGAAGGGGCTAAAGGACCAGAAGGTAAAAGCAAGCTGGTAAAAGATAAAAGCCTAAAAATGAACCTCGAGATGCTTCGCCCAGGGATCCTCGAGAAAGAAATAAAAGGCTTCTCAGCAAGAAACAAGAGGGACCCAAAGAAAGAATAAAACAAGACCTAATAAGAGGATAGGGGGTCTCATCACGAGCCAACCTATTAGGTCCATGGGTACCTAGCAGTATGACATTGCCACCAACTAGTTACCACGCCAAGGAATTGACTCTTGGTTGCATGGCCAAGGGAAAGGGGGTCTCATCACGAGCCAACCTTCTCATCTCTGCGAAAGTACTTGTGGGTAACGCTTCCAGATCTGGTCACCATGCCAAGGCAGTGTCCCCTAATTAGCTCTTGGACAAAAAAAGCAAATAAAAGAATAAAAAGAATAAAGGCAAGAATGGGCTTGGAAAAAATGCATCCATGACAGGGACAACTCCCCTTCTACAAAGGCACCCACAGGTAACACATTTCATCCTTGACCCTTACTGCACCCACATGGTTGGACATCCCCTGACCACATCATCCACTTACATGGGTTGGATGAGATATCTCTGGGAACTTTCCCTTTTTTGTGGACACTAGTCTAATAGGAAGCCTTGTCCTTTTCCCCAGACTTGTATTGCAGGATTGTGTAATGTCTTTGAGCTATTGATTGATGCATTAGGGATTTTATGCATGTGGCTAATAATATTAATGATGAAATGTGATTGACATTTCTATGATCCCTGTGACTGATGAGCTCATGGAGGCGTAGCCTTTGATGTGCAGGACCATACCCAACATACATGTACCATTTGGACCAGTACACATGGGGAGATGATCATTTCGAACCTCCATGGGGCTAAAGAGCCCACCAGATGGATGTTGAGACCCATTAGGGGGCAGAGATAGGACATAGGTTGATCAGAGTCTTTGCACTATAGAAGAAGAGGGCGTCCCACCAGAGGCACCCGGACAGAGCTTGACCCAGGGTTTTTTTCCTTTTTCAATGGAACGTTGGCCTTGGAAAGCCTAGGACGTCAACCATCATGGCCATGATGTCATCCAACAGTATTGACGTTTTGGGAGGCAGACTGGGCAGTATTGGCATGTGTGGCAGGTTGGAGAAGCCCAATGAGGGCTAATGTTTTGCTCCATGATGCCCCATTTTCCCTAGAAGGGGCTAATGCCTCCCTTAGAGAGGATTCTTATCTCTTTATAGCTCAATTGGGGTTTTAATTTGACAATTTAATGTAAAACAATATGATTTTCATAATTTGGCCTTGTGGGCCTTTTAACTGACCTAAAATGTAAAATTAGGTCAAGGTTTTGTATAAATGAGAGATTTTCACTCTCATTTTTTCATCACAACTCACTCACTCATTAGTGAGGTTTGAAATTAACACCCTATCTTGGGTTATTGGATATTTGGGTGATGCACACTTGTTCAAGGAAGGCTATTTTGGCATATTTTGGTTTCTCTCTTGAAGGAAGGTGTTACAACTAGGGTTTGCATATTATTTCATGGTGATATGTAAGTGTTTTTTCTGCAAAAATTCTTGAATGAATGGTTGTAGTCTTATATTCTTGCATAAGTTTATAATTTACTGATTAAAATCCCTAGGTGACAAGCACACAAGTAGGTCCTTGTTTCATGCCCCCTGATAGAAAATTTTTCAGCCATTGAAGAGGAAAAGAGAGCCTAGCCGTAGCTACACTCCTTTTTCCTCTTCCCCTTTGCTAGCCGTACCTTTTTGAGCTCAAGAAGGAGAAGACGTCCAAGGCCTAGGTTATTTACACTTAGGGTCGTTTTTCTTCTAGGGTTTAATGATAGAGCCTTGTTGTAGCAACACTCTCCCTCATTTGACTCTCTTGTCTTGACTTTATCTTTCATGCTAGCTATTTTTGCCATCTAAGGAAGGAGGAGAGAGCACGAGGCCTTGCCATAGCAACACCGGAGTGAGCCTCTCTCCCCTAGGGTTTTGTCTCTGAGGCCCTGCCATAACAGCACTGTTTGCACCCTTTTCGTCGACTTGGTGAGCAAATCAAGGGTGCTTACATGCGCGGGCGATTCGGTGAAAGGCGCGCATACGTGCGCACCTGTAAACCAAACATACGCGCATGGGTGCGCGGTAGGGGGAATTTAAGGTGCACCCGAGGGGCGCGCCTGTGAGTTGAACATGCGTGCATTAGTGCGCGCCTGTAGGTTTGACATGCGCGCATTGATGCGCGACTGTAAAATGAACAGGCGCGCGTGAGGGCGCGCCTGTGAAGTGAACAGGTGCGCATTGATGCGCACCTGTGAAGTGTATAGGCGCGCACATAGGCGCGCCTGTGTAATGAACACACGCTCATGGGTGCGCGCTTGTGGGAACAAAAACCGTGCCTAGGAGGCAAAGTTTGAAGGGTAAAAAATGAGTCTTTTTGATGTTGTTGATGGTTATCTGATCTGATATAGGACTCTGTGTTGGTTGCAGGTGGCCAGCAGTGACGATGCCGGTGTGGTGGCGAGAGCGAGACTGGGCCCAGTTGCGAGATGCTGTGGCCATTGAGGGGCCCGGGGTGAGAGCGACTTTAGCAACCTGCGGGTTGCTAAAGTTCTTTGAGTGCCCGTTGATACGGGCACATGATTACTTACTACAGTTCCTGCTCTAGATGTGGAGTCCGGAGCTGCACTGCTTCCTCGTGCGAGGAGAGCAGATCCCCTTCACTGCGGTGGAGGATGTTTATTTTCTGATGGGGCTCCCCTTTCGGGGGACGCCCCTACCGATAGAGCCGGTGCTTCCCAGGACCACTCCGCTGGCTGAGATTGACCGGAGATACTTCTCAGGTCGGGACTTCATGTCTGGGACTATGGTGAGCATTAGTCCGATCGACTCCCTATCTCATCGCTGTATAGCGGTGATGATTGTACGAGTATACGAGTCACTAGAGACCCAACGGATTAGTGGTGGCCAGCTGTTGGTACTGGAGAGAGTATTGGATGGCGAGCAGTTTGCTTGGGGACTGACGCTGCATGCTAGGATGGTGGCATAGTTGGACCACTGTCGGTCCACTGATGGAGGAGAGTTTTCTTTCGGGTCCATCTTAGTGGCCTGGTTTTTGGAGAGGGTGTCGATGCTGCGCCCGAGGGTTTTACTAGATATGCCGGGGGCACGAGATCCGCGATTGAGGTGGTGGTCTACAGTTTTGGTTCACCACGGTGGTGGCGAAGGTGGGCACTACTTTTCAGCAGAGGTCGCATGGATATGACGACAGATGCTGCAGGTAGTACTCCGGTACCCCTATGCGGGGGTTGACTTACGGGGTGACCCGGACATGGTGCTACCTCCTGGGGAGGTTTTCGACCATCGATGTACATTTAGTATTGTGTATGTTGTTTATTTATGTTGTCTTTTGAGATATTAGTCCATACGTATGTGATATAGATGCTGATGTGATCTGTTTGTTTGTTGTTTTGTGCATGTGCAGATGTAGCACCTCGCAGGCGCGAGGTGGAGATGCAGAGAGCGCCGGCGCAGTGAGAGCCAGAGAGACTGCCTCATGGAGAGAGATGTCGGTGGGATGATGCCGCAGGGCGACCAGTAGAGCCTGAGAGGGCGGCGAGGAGGCGTTGATTCGATGACCCTGGTGCAGGGCCATCACACGCTCCTCCGACGACGGCCGGAGTTGATTTTGAGGATATACGCCGTTGTCTGGAGACGGTGTTGTAGGACATGCCTGAGGGCATGTGGACACGTATCCAGGATGAGAGCTTCCTGGAGCAGTGCGTGGGGGTGCCGCCACCATGGCGGGCCATAGTGCGGCGAGCAACAGTGCTAGCTGCGATGACTACTGGACGCCTGTCGCCAGGGCAAGAGGGTCCTGTGGGTGGTCCTCCACCACCGCCTGGGGTAGGTGGGGGTGGGCCACCACCTCCTCCTGAGGGAGGAGCAGGTGGGGGTACGATAGAGGCCCCCTGATGTATGATGTACATTTTTGTTGTTTATAGGCTGGTGAGCCGGTTTTTGTACCGAGGTGTTGCATTGGCCTGCTGGTACATGTATTTTTTGTATGTAAACATTCGGATGGCCTAATGGGCCTTTTATATATACATGAGTATACATATTTTGAGATCCTGATGTTGTCTACATGTTTTTGTTGATGTTTTTGCTGATGTCTATTCTATATATATGCTGTGACAGGATCTATGAGATGTTTATGTATGTGTAGCTTGATGTGATATATGCCAATCTAACACCATGTTAGCTATTTGATCTGTTGTTTGATTCAATTGTCTTGGGATATGTGTAAATGTAATGGAATCAAAATGTCGAGATAACAGTCTTACCTGCAGGTATTTGCGAAAGAGGCACAGATCGCGTACACGATATACATTGTTGAGCTGGAGAACGACTAGTTGAGATTCGAGGAAGACACTAAGGTGGCGAATATGATGACGTTGGGCATCGGCCAGGAGGCCAATGACCGTAGTGTATTCGGCTTGGTTGTTGGTTGCTGGCCCCAAACAGATGCCGCTTGAATGTAGCATTTCGTGTGAGGGGGTGTATAGAGCCCAAGCCGCCGAAGTGAGATTTTGTGTCCAACGGTTGGCGCCATCGGCGTAACCAATGTGGTAGGCTGGTGGAGGAAGCATCTATCAATTTCACAAAGGATAGTTTAGACGAGAGGGTAGGAGAAAAAATCTTAAAAACACAAAAAAGAAGAAAAAATAACCTAAAGTAGAATGACTACTTCTAAGCATAAAATTTCTTGAGGTATAACCCATTGACGGGTGCCTTGAGTGAGAGGCCTTTGGGGGAGGCCAGGATATAGGCGCCTTTGGTGAGGCAATGTTGGATGATGTAAGGGCCATGCCAAAGTGACTCGAATTTGCCGTGGCCAAAGGTATCATGAGCGATATCATAAGCTAGGACAAGGTCACCTTCGCGGAATGATCAAAGGTTGACATGGCGATCAAAGGTAGCCTTGGATCATTTTTTAGCTGCCTCGTTGTTCTATAAGGAAGATTGACGATCTTCATCCAGAGACTCTAAGTTCAGCAAGCGCTGCTCCATTGGAGCAGTGTCAGGTAAAAGCTCAATTGCAGTGCGTAGGGTGGGAATTTCGCACTCGATGGGAAGAGTTGCCTCGACCCCATGGACTAAATGAAATGGCATGAAACCTGTAGCGGTATTTACTGCCGTTTGATAAGCCCATAGTGTAGAAAATAACATATGATGCCAATTGGTTTTATGTTTATTAACCGTGCGCTGTAACATGGTCTTGAGGACTTTGTTCACTACCTCAACCTGTCCGTTTGACTGAGGGTAATATGGGGAGGCAAAATCGTGAGAGAAGTCCAACTGAGATGAGAGTTCGACGAAGATCTCATTCTCGAAGTGTTTCCCATGGTCGAAAACAAGTTGGAGTGGTACGCCAAAACGGGATATGACGTGGTTAAAGAAAAAACGCGTTGCAGTGTCAACGGTGTTGTTGAAAGTGGGCATAGCTTCGGCCCATTTGGTGAAGTAATCAACGACGAAAACTATGTATTTGTGACCATTGTTGGAGGGGGGATTACAAGTCATAAATTCGATGCCCCATTTACAAAAAGGGCCCACAGTAATGACAGGGTGAAGAAGAGCGGGGGGAGCTCGGGCTTTTTTGGCGTAGAGCTGACATTGCTCACATCGTTTCACGACATGAATGAAATCATGAAACAAGGTAGGCTAAAAGTAACCGGCTCGGATAATCTTTTGAGCCGTGGATATACCCGAAAGATGGCCCCCACAAGAACCACTGTGGCAGTCATTTAAGACTCTGTCGGCCTTGTCAATCGTCAGGCAATGACGAAGAATGGTGTCGACGCCCCGTCGATATAGGATGTCTCCGATGAGGAGATAGCGGGGGGCCTGATGGCGAATACGCCGACGATCATCTCGTGATAGATGGTTATCGAAATTTTGGGTTCGTAGGTAGACGAGAAGGTCGCCATACCAAGGATCATCGAAAGCGATGTAAAAGAGATGTTCGTCAGGAAAGTCGGTGTTGACGGGGGCACTGGTGGTGTCAGAGGGGAGGGTCGTGACAAGTTCGGCGAGAACGAGGGCCTTCTTACTCTTAGGGGTTGAAAACTCGAGGTCGTACTCCTGAAGGATAACAATCCATCAAGCGAATTTGTCGTTAACTTGTCGACAGCTAAGCAAATATTGCATAGGGTTGGAATCTGTGACGACCTTTGTGGTGCGAAGCATAATGTAATGACGCAGTTTCTGGACTGCGAGGACAACTGCAAGAGCAAGTTTCTCTTCGTGTTTGTACTTCAAGGGTGGTCCTGAGAGGTTCTTACTAACGTAGTAAATGACATGTTCACGATTGTCATCTCCGAGCTGGATGAGGACGCCGACTACTGATACAGTTGATGCTGATACATAGAGGATGTAGTCGCGATTATAGTCAGGTGCACTAATTAAAGGGGCATTTGAAAGCGCTGCTTTAAGATCGTCAAATGAATGTTGGGTATGGTCGTCCCAATATAAAGGTATGTCATGACGTAGTAAGTGGAGGAAATCGTGTGCGCGTATGGTGTAATCAGGAACAAAGTGTCTGAGAAAGTTAGCTTTTCCCTGTAGACTCTGAAGTTGTCGTAAATTTTGAGGAGGTGGAATTTTGGTGATGGCTTTGACTTTGAGGGGGTCGACGGTAATTCCGCTTTGGGAAACGATAAAACCGAGGAGGCGCCCGACGGTGACATAGAACACACACTTGAGAGGATTCAAGCGGATGTTGTACTAGCGACACCGTTGAAAGATGATTCGTAAATCATCGAGATGTTGGGTGCATTTCTTGGATCGAGCTGTGAGGTCGTCCAAGTAGGCGAGGATGATTTTAGCCAGATCGTGAAAGATGTATGTCATCGCCCGCTGGAAGGTGGCGCCGGTGTTTTTTAAGATGAAAGGCATGACACGATATGCAAAAGTACTCCATGGGGTAATGAATGCAGTTTTATATTGATCGGTTGGGTGAATTTGAATTTGGTTATAGACAGAGAATCCGTCCATAAAGGAGAGAGCTTCGTGACATGCGCAGTCGTCGATAATTTGATCGATGAAAGGTGTTGGAAAGTTGTCTTTTGGACATGCGTGATTGAGATCGCGAAAGTCTGTGTAAACGCGGATAGTGCCTTTTTTTTTGTCGACGGGTACAGGGTTGGAAACCCATGAAGTGTAAGCGATGGGGTAAATAAACCCGTCCGTACGTAATTTGTCAATTTCGGCTTTGATAGTCGTGGCCTTGGATGGATGTAGCGGTCGCTGTTTCTGGCGAACTGGTGTGATGTCAGGCCAGGTGTCGATGCGATGCTCGACAATAGAGGGGTCGAGGCTAGGCATTTCTGTGTATGACCATGCGAAAATATCTCTATATTCCTGGAAGAGGGCTTTATATGCGGCGATTTCTTGAGAAGTGCAAGCGGCTCCAATGATGATTTCTTCGACGATGCCATTTTTAATGGAAATGTCGATTTTGATGGTGGGGGAAATGTTGGCCAGATTACCTTCTTCAAAAGCGTCAGGGGCAGGAATGGGATTGTTGAACCAATCGATAGGCCCTGATGGGATAAAATCTTTGGTTTCGACTGCGTAAATGGGGTTTTGTTTAAGAGGCATGAGGGCTTCCTATGGAAGGAAGAGTGCACGATGATGTAGTGTGTCCCAGGGAGAGTCTGGGCGGTGTAGCTCTTCCAGTATTTCCTCGTCGCATTGGAAACGACATAAATATAAGGGATTGTGAGGAGTGACCTCAGTGATAGTGTGATTGCCCCCTGCTGAAGGAACAGAGGGGGTAATGCTAGGAGATGGTGAGGGTTCACTCGACATAAACCATATGTTGAAGTACTGAGGGGTACCCGTGGTGGTTGGGTGGAGAGTTTTCGTCGGGGAATGAGCAGGAGAGTTGGGTGGGTTACGGGGTAAATCCTCAGATACGTCATCTAAGAACCAAGGAGGTGTTGGGAGTGTCTCAGGTTCGAGAGAAATGACATGAAGATCCACTAGTTACGAGGTAAGGTCATTGGTCGTCTCTGCGGGTTGGTGAAGCAGGGCCAATTGACATTGCCTGTATGCAAGGATCATAGGACACTGGTATGTAAAATGAGCCAATGAATCACAGAGAGAGCAAGGGCATCTCATACGTTCATTGACGGAAGTGGTGACATAACGAATGTCAGTGATATTTGAAGAGGATGTAGCAGGGCGTGGGTTGTTCTGGAAGTTTTGGCGTACAGCTGCTAATGTCCGCCGAAAGCGTGGCAGTGCCGGGCAATGATGGGTGTAATGGCCATATTCGAAACATATAGCACATGCATATTTGGTCCTCAACCCTTTACTACTGGAAGGTTGGGTGGTAGGGGGGGAACTAGCAGTAGTGACGGGTGTTGTGGGAGTTTGATTGGGGGGAATCAAATTCCATAATTCAGGTAGGGATGGGCAATTGTTGGTTTGGTGGCCCTCTTTCTCACAAAGTGCGCAAGGTGGTGGGATGCGGGGAGGAAGTGGAG
>ML891435.1:12928-24779 GCA_009831015.1 Picea engelmannii | reverse complement strand
CCAAAGCATTCCCTTCAAAATCAACCACATGATAAGCACCCTTTTTTAAAACCTCTTTTATGATGAAAGGTTCGAACCACATGGGTTTGAATTTTCCTGCCCCCAGGGGGTCCTTATCTTGGTCATAGACCAGGACAAGGTCACCTTCAGAGAAAATCCGAGGATGAATAGACCTATCATACTGACACTTGACTTTATGTTTGTGAGCCTCGTTGGCTAGGGCCGCATCACGACATTTCTCATTGAGTTGCTCAAGGTATACTAACCGTTCTTCAAGTGGAGAAGTGTCTGGCAATAATTGTACTACCAACTTTAGGGACGGGATATGACATTTGATAGGCAAGACTGCTTCCAGCCCGTATATGAGTTGAAAAGGTGAGAAACCAGTTGCAGTCTTAACAGACGTTCGGTAGGCCCATAATTCTGAGTATAACATCAAATGCCAATTTGACTTGGCTGAGTTGATCATTTGTTGTAGAATGGTCTTAAGAGTTTTGTTTACAGCTTCCACCTGACCATTTGCTTGGGGTTAGTAGGGTGATGAATGTTCTTTCCCTAACCCAAGATTTGATGTTAACTCAGTCATCATATGGTTCTGAAAGTGACTTCCATGGTCAGTGACAATCTCCCTCGGTACGTCGAACCTTGCTATTATATGATTGAATAAAAAGAGAGTTGCAGTCTCTCCATCATCTTTAAACGTTGGCATAGCTTCAACCCACTTTGTGAAGTAGTCTACAACTACGATGATATAGCGGTTCCCCCTTGCTGAAGGAGGGTTTCATGTAGTGTAATCAATCCCCCACTTGGTGAAGGGACCAATTGTGATGACAGGAAACATGGGAGCGGGATGAGCCCTCATCTTCCGAGAGAAAATTTGGCACGGGTGGCACTTCTTGACCGATTCAATACAATATTTGATAAGTGTCGACCAAAAGTAACCTGCTCATAGAATCTTTTGGGTTGTTTCCAACCTAGAAAAATGACCGCCACAAGATCTGGTATGGCAATCGTTAAGCACGATAATTGCTTCTTTGTGAGTGAGACATAGGCGTAGGATGCAGTCTACACCTCTCTGATACAATGTATCATCGAGTATGAGATCATTCTTAGCCTGATGGAGTATGCGTCGACACTCATCATGAGAAGCAGTGGTGGGGCACTTCAAAGTCTGGAGATAGATAAGTATATCTCCATACCAAGGATCCGAATAGGTGATCAAAAACATATCTCCTCTGATAGGAGACTCTTCGGGCATAAGATCACCTGACTCAACCGGAAGTTCCGAAATAAGTTTTGCGAAGACCAGTGACTTTTTGGATTTCGCTGAAACGAAATCTAAGTCAAACTCTTGGAGGATGACTATCCATCTACTGAACTTTTCACCTATTACCCTTCATGTCAACATGTACTGAAATGGATTCACGACAACAATGACGGTGGTCTTGCGAAACAGAACATAATGAACGAACCGTTGAACAACATGACCTGCTGCCAACGCAAGTTTTTCGATATGAGAATAATTGAGTTCTGGTCCTATGAGGCCTCGGCTCAGGTAATAGATGACATACTTTAAGAACAAGTCATCTTCCTGAACTAAGACCATGCCAATGGTTGACTCTACTACAGCCAGATATAATAAGAAATCCTTGTTATAGTTAGGTGGTCGGAGCAGAGGGGCAGTTGTGAGTGCATGTTTCAATGCGGTGAAAGAGTGTTGAGCGGCATCGTCCCAATAAAAAGGAATGCCTTTTTTAAGTAAGCGCATAAATCCCTTGGTGATATCGACATAGTTAGCGATGAAGCGTCTTAGAAAATTTGCCTTGCCCTGTAGACTTTGAAGTTGAAGGATTGTGCGTGGGGGGGGCAACTGAATTATTGCCTCAACCTTGAGGGGATCAACCATGATCCCTGTTGTTGACACTTTGAAACCTAACAAACATCATGAAGTTACACAAAAGCTGCACTTGTTTGGATTCAAGCGAATCCGAAAGTAGTGACAATGCTCAAAGATAAGTCGGAGGTGTGTGGGATGATCCATTCTCTTGCGAGATCGAGATGCTAAATCATCTAAATAGGCCTCGACTATATGCTTGAGGTCATGGAAAGAAAAAGACATGGCCTGCTGAAAGGTGGCTCTAGCATTTTTGAGACCAAAAGGCATCTTACGATACGCGAATGTACCCCATGGACAGATGAATGTTGTTTTTTGCTGGTCTTCGGGTTTGATTTGTATTTGGTTATATCCCGAAAAACCATCCATGAAAGAGAAGGATTCACAACCCGCACATTCGTCAATTATCTAGTTGATGAATGGTGTGGGAAAATTATCCTTGGGACAGGCCTTGTTCAAATCACGGAAGTCTGTACATACACGAATTGTGCCTTGTTTTTTATTGACTGGCACAGGGTTTGACACCCATTGGGTCAAATGGATAGGATAGATAAAACCGGATTTTAGCAGTTTCTCAACCTCAACCTTGATGGTTGTTGCTTTCTTGGGGTTAACTGGACGAAGCTTCTACTAGAAAAACTTGGTGTCTGGATACGTTGTGATTTCATGTTCAACTATTTTTGGATCGATGCCTGCCATTTCCTCATAAGACCAGGCAAAAACGTCGCAGAATTCTTTAAAAAGATCTGTGTAGATTTGAATCTCTCCGGGGGAGCAATCAGCTCCGACGAAAACATTCTCCATGATGCTAAGGTTTCGGGAGATATTGATCGGTAAGGTTTCAGCAATAGTTTCCATATTACCCTCAGCATAAACCTCATGTGTAGCTAAGGGATTAATAGGACAAGACCAATCTCCCGTGATAGTCAAGGTGAATTCTTCGGCTTCGATTCTGCTTAATTCTGGGAGGAAGTATGATCTGTGATGAAGATATTCCCAGGGTTTGTCTGAACTAGTCATTGCTTCAATTATAGCTTCATCAAAGGGAAAGACTAAGTCTAATGAATCAGTGTCAGCGAGAGAACTCTGAGCCCAAATAAGCTCTAGAAGTGGATCAAAATCTTGTGCAGGAGTTGGATCAGTGTTGGTTGAAGCTTGCTGGACTAAAGAGTATGCTACTTCAGTTGCGGACAAGGGCATGGACATGCCTGGGTGCTCTGTCCCATCCATCATGGTCGATGGAGAAGGAAGTATCCACGGATCATTGAAGTAAGTTGTGCGGAATGACGAAACTTGAAAAATCTCAACCCTATGGTGACTAGATATAAACTTGATATCACCTTGAGGGGGTAGGTAATCAAAGGTACCCATCAAAGATGGGAACAAACCAACCCCTACATTGACCACACCTGGCTGAGGATTATCAATCATCGGGACCGTGGATGCCCCCAATGAAGGGTCAGGTCTGGAGAAAGACAATTGATCGATGGTCACAATCCGGCCCTCATGTGGAAACAACAAGACCTGGAAAACTGTAGCAACCACAGCTTGCATGGCATAAGTCCAACTCCTCCCTAACAAGAGGTTATAGTCGAGGGGTGCATTGACTACCTCTACCTCGACACACACGGTCTTCCCTCCTAACTGCACTGGGAAAGAGGGAATGATACCATGTGGCTGGATCGAACGACCATCGAAAGCTGTAAGAAGAGTAGGTGACGGAGACAAAACAGGTTGGCCAATATCTTTCCAACATGCCAATGACATAACGCATGTCAAGGCGCCCTCATCAACCACCATTCGGAAGATATTCCAAGTAAAAAATTTTGTGGGATAAGCCACTACTATCTGAAACGCTACGTGGTAAGGCAGATGAGGTTTTAGGTCAGTTGTATCTAGCATGATTGTACCCAAATTACAAGTCTCAGTAGATCCTAAAGCGGTTAACAAGGCTTTCCTCTGGGAAGGGCAGCTTTGGATGACCTCCAAAGCAGACATCACACAAGGGGTTTGTGATAAATCTTCTACCACAGAATAATTATGGGCGGCCCTTGCGTTTGGGTTGTGAGAAACTTTTTTGAACGTGCCTTTGGGGATGTGTGTCATTGTTTCGCCCGACGTCTTCTCAATCTGTAGAGGAAGAGATGGGAGTTCGACTTCTTTTCCCTTCTCAGAAGTTCTTGGTTTACTATAGTCATGCGCTCTAGTTGATATAAAAGCATCACCCTTCACCATATATACATTCATGGATGCGGGGTTGTTCGAAGACGGAGAGGGTCCTTGGATGCCCCCTTCCGTGCTTGTAGAGGCTTGGGTTAGATTTTTCCCATGTTGAAATGGATTGGTTAACACAACAAGTTGTTGCTTCGTCACAAACTTTTGGGCTTCAGCAAGCCGAGGACATAGATGTGTTGGGTGTTCTTTCGTGCACAAGTTGCATGGATACCTCACCTTCTGTTTCTCAATGTTGTCCCTGCTAACATTATCGGTAGGTTTTTTATCCCCCTTACCCTTCTTTCATTGTTTTTTCTTTCCTTCAGGCTGCTGGGTGGCCTTTGGATTAGCCGATTGCACTATGTGTACATCCAATGTTTTGGTAGGGGGAGTAGCCAAATAAGTAGTTTGGTTGGCCGATGTGTGTTGTATAGACAACTACTGCAACTGCTTTGTCAATTGCTCAGTGGGCTTTGTTTGTGATGAACCAACAATACCATTGACATGTGGTCCAGTTCTCTGCCTTGTTTTATCAAGTATTGAGCGTGGCGCATCTAGAAAGATCTTGTATAATAAACAAGACTGAGAATAGATTAGCTCAAGTTGTTGAGCTCTCATGATGGCGTCTTCTTCGGAAAATACTCATGATATCGTGACATCTTTGGATAACTGTGGGACCAAAGACTTAAAGAACCACTCGAGCAGGAATGCTAGTGGGACTGGTACCTTAATTAAACTCTTTTAGCGTCTCCATTCTCGGATGTGATCGAAGATATGGTCCACTTTTGTTTGTGAGAAATTGGCCAGTAATTCGGTGCCAGCGTCGTATCTCACAGGTAACTAGAAATGATTTAGAAAATCCATTGCCAATTCACTGAAGGAAGAGTATCTTGAGCGATCGACCTCAATGTACCATTTCGCGGCCCTCCCAATGAGAGTACGTTGAAACAATCACAACTGTACGGAGTCATCTTTCAACGAGTTAGATAAGCACCAAAGATGGAAGGTAGTCACATGATCTCCTGGATCTTCGTTAGGCTTGGCTTCAAACTTTGGGATGTCCAAAGGCAACTTCATCAACATAGGAGGCTAACGCGGATCATGACAGATAGGTTCATTCAACAACCTTGTCAAGTCTAGCAAATGCAAAGTTTCCAGGAAAGGTAGTTTGGGTTGTTGGTGATAACCTAGGGAAAAGGGACCCGGAGTTTGACTGGCACCAGGTTTCCAAGAAAAGTTTGGCTGCTGGCCCGGATTCTGGTAAAAACCATGGCCATGGCCAGCGTATGTATTTTGCGTGTGAGGAGACATCATCAGCTGATTTCCAAAATAGGACATAGATGGTTGGGCATGCATTACATTCGAAGGACTTTGGGAAGGGGTGCCCCATGTCGGTCCCGTGGGGATAGGCATAGTACTTTTTCTGGGGTTCCATTGATTATGAAAATAATTACCCTAGATCGGCATTCCTGATGAGGGAACATATCCCTGCCAAGAATTCCAAGGCCCTGATGCAAAAGAAGTTCCTGGGTGTGCCCCCTGTGCAGGAATATTACCCTGCATAGGAATAGGTTGTCCGAAATCGGGGTTTCCCCCAGTTGGGAAAGTAGCTGACGAGAAGGCGTTGTTACCGAACGCACCAAACAAAGAAAACAGTGTCGAACCTACCAGCATATTATGCGAAGGTGGTCCTTGACTCCCTGCTCCAAGTAAACTATGGTGTGCAGGTGGCCCGACGGATTGTTGATGCGTGTCGTCGAGCGAAGGGGACGAAGGAGGTATATGACCTCCCCCGTAAGGAAAAGCATTAAAAGGAGCAGGAGTGCCCCCCATGTGTCCTTGCAGAGGAGCGTTAAAGCTCCCTGCCCCCAGACCTGAAGTCTATGAAGTGGAGTAGGAAAGTACAGGACTTGTACTTGAACTAGGCATCTCGTATGAGAACGGAGGGCCTATCGCACTTGGTGTGAAAGGGGTTCTGGCCACCGCCAAAGACAGGATCGGACCACTGTGCGATGTAGAGGTGGTCGAGACCATGGTGGCTCGGACCAGTGATGGTGGGTTAGGAGGTGGAAACTCTCTTGTGGTGACAGCCGTAGTGGGAATTGAAGAACTCCCAGAAGGAGTAACAACATTTGTTTCCATTGCTGCGTGCGACATTGTCTAGCACTCGTAAGGATGAATCAGTATGATGGTGGGTGTCGAAAGATCAATGGTTGGGTTTTCAACTAGACCAAGATTTTTCACTCCAAGGTCTAAAATGGTCGATTCCTCCGGATATTGGTCGGGCACAATTTCTTGTGACCCAGTCGCTTCAAAAGACCCTTGTTGGTATAGCTTTCGCCTAAGTGGTGGTGGGGTGGCTCCAGTGTAACCGACGGCAGGCCAAGAATCCTTCGTGACCGACGGAGCTTGTGATCCTCCACTATGTGAGAAGATAAAAGATACTCTAGGGTGTTCTAGTCGTTCAAAAACAACACACACTAAAAAAGTCCCTATAAAATAAGATAGGAAAACACTAGATTAATTGGAAGAACAGTTACAACAACCAACACTAGAGAAACTTATCGGTGCAAGTCCAACTCGAACACGGAAGCACCCTCCGGGTATACTCTGCAAAGCATGGCCCAATGTCTATCCTAGGTACCGTGGTATAACCCCGCAATCACCTGTGTATGTCCCTAAAAAAGATAGGCAACTAGGTTGCCAGCGTGCGAACAGTCACCAGGCGGGTACAGTCGAAAGTCGGGTAGACCACAATGAGCAGGGTATCAAGCCCAAAACATGTCAAGGGTATCAAGAGTAAGTGGTCTGGAAGAAAACTGAGGACCTTGAATGGATTCAAGACCCACAAAGCTCCATGGCAAATGCAATCGACGGAATCCCAAGACAAGCCCTCTATATGTGTTCTCCACTACGATTGGTCTAGCTTTGGAGGGGTTATCTCCGCTACCTTTCCGCACGTGACCTCGTGTTTATCCCCTATGTTAGAGGGGGGTCCCGGATAACTTTAATGATATTGGACTTGGACACTCCCTAACTCAGACTCCAATGTTTGATTTTAATGGCCTTGAAGAGTTTCCTCTCCAACCTAATCCAAGACCCTAATCCTAAACTAGTTGGTTAACCCTACAAACATAAAAGTCTAATGAATTTTAGATTTAGAATTAATTTTATGGTTTGTCTTATGTCAAAGGGTATGAAAGTGAAACTAGTGATGTTTGAAAGACGAAAGTAAAAATGAACAAAAAGTTGGAAACAAAAACCTTCACTTAACGCAAATTTTCAACAACTTTTCAACAATTTTTTTTTTTTTTAAATTTCTAAGATCTTTTGAACAACAAACTCAAAGCAGGATTTCACTCGGCTACGACCTACTTAAGATCTAAGTAAACTATTAAGAACTTATGAAAGCAAAGACTTTTCCCTGGTTACTAATGCAAAACAACACTTTTCAACCAAACAAAGAAATGAAAGATTTATTTTTTTTGAATGCTCACAAAGAAAAAAGGAAAAATATAAACAAGTCAAAAAACCAAGAAAAATTTCTATCCTAATCGCAGATCACAAAGAATCACTTCAAGAAATCACACACTAGCAACTTAAAAAAGGACTCTCACACTTGTCTAAAAACCCTAAAGAAAACTTTCATGAAAACTTTTAAATGAAAAAAGAAAGCTATGGCTGAGATCAAACCTAAGCTATTGACTGCTAGGACAAAGATTCAAAAACCTGAGAGGTATAACTCTTGTCAAGGGAAAGGATGACTGCCTCACCCTCAACAAAAACTATCCTGCACAAGCACACTACTGACAATTCAACAGCAAGCGTGTGCACGCGAGCTGTGTAGAGCTAGAGGGTGTGTACATGCGTGCTGGCCTTATACAGGCCATGTGTATCTCTAAAACTCTAAAACAAATAAAAACAGACAATCCAAACCAGGAAGAGACCACTGATATTGAGAACCAGGATCTCGTGAAGGCTTAGACACTTTCTTTAATAGAAAAAAGAAAACAATGTAAGGAAAAAATTCATAAAACAAACCAATCTGAGATGAACCCTAGGCTATAGACTGCAAACAACCAAGATTAGAAAGAGTTACAGAAAACACCTGAGATTGACTGATTATGATAGGGAAGAGGATGACTGCCTCAAAAAAAAATTGGAATCATACATGCTACTGTTACTTCTTCAGCTAGCGTTTACACGCGGGCTATAAGAAAGTAGGGCACAGGTACACGCGTGCAGACCTTATGCAGGCCACATGTACCTCTATGGGTCTCGAAAAAAAACACAGTCAAGCAAAGAAACAAAGATAGCTGGTATGGAAGACCAGAATCTCTGTTAGCTCAGACTTTGTAGAAACTTCAAAAAACAGGAAAGAAAACCAACCTTTTAAAAATACCCAAAAATATTCCCAGGAACCCTAGAGACTTCCCCAGTATGGTTTCCAATTCTGTTGTGGTGGGAAATCCCCTTACGGACTAGCATTTAGGGTTATATTATGCATGCAGATAAGACCAAAAGAATCCTACTTTCTATCATCGTCCCATACCTAATCCCCATTTCTTTTAAGCAAATACATGGTTAAATGAACATACCTTGTTCAGGACGTTCGATGTCGATCCTTCTTCATGCTTGATCACTTGTTAGCATCTATCCTCTCAAGGCTGACCTGCGTATAAAACAAGCAACAAACTCTACATGCATTTGTTCTACAGATTAATGGGTTAGGGATTCAAACATATATTCACTAAACTATGAAGAACTCATGTAGTGGGACGGGAAAAGCATTTATTTATTATTAACTTTAATGAATCAACTTACAATGTCGAAACCGGCCACCGCTTTGCGAACCTGATCCTGGGCTCCTCTTCAAATGTCCTCCAACTTCTTTGCTTTGTATCTCTCTTTGCACAAGGATGGCTAAAGGGTTGGGACAATGGGAATGTGCAATTGGGTAGAGTTTCTTTACTATTATTCTCCTCTTCCAAATGGGACCCCTAACCCTTATTTTATAGGCTAGAAGAAGCTAGGTATTTGGACGAACCCTCGGCCATGCAGGGCCGGGAGTTTCAGTTAACTCACCCAAAGTTTTGTGTTCTGTCAGCAACTTTCCTTTTTTTGTGTTTTTGTAGGTACACGCGGGTTGTTTTAGGTCAGCTAGCGTGTGCACGCGTGCAGTAATGGAGTAGGGCGCGTGGGCCCTTATAAAAGAGGTTTTTTAAAGAGTTGTTCAGCAATGCTTTGGCAAAGAAGGGATCTGAGATGGCCTGATTCCAGGTAAGCATGTATGGTGCAAATTAGGGTTATAACAATGCTATGAAGGTGATCAGTATGAGAAGCCAACTTAAATGGAACTCGTACCCTTGGTCTTGCGCTTGCCTGCAATCTAGTTCGAGATAATTCACCAAGTACTTCACCCAATTCATTTGAAATCCTTCTGCGCACTTCCCTGCGAGATCAAATATGAATCCAGTTACTTGGGTGGGCCATTTATTGCGGACTAGCTTGCCTGTGATCAACTGACAGGAAAGGTGCCATGCACGTCTCTGAATAGAGGCTACCTTGTATCCTCGGGTGCCCTTCTCGACATCGCCATAGGTTTCTTTGATCTTCCCTGCTAGCGATCCGTCTGTGGTATTTCAAGGATAAAACTCCTGTGGGTCAGGGACCTACATGCTGAGTCATGTGATTTGATTAATCAAGGTCGGATCCATTGTGACATGGTAGTTCAACCAGAAGTAGCCTCTGTGATAGCAAAACAGAAGCAACTTTACGCATGCATTCACCTCTTGGTGCCTGCCAAAGTGCGAGATCTTCATGATATTCAACAATGTTGACTGTGCGAGGTTTTGGGTCCAAAACTATGGGACGATCTTCAAGTTATTTCCCTTCGTCTTCGTTATATACTTGTGCGGAGCGAGCATACTGTAGACTTTCATGTCGTCGAGGTTGAAGTCTCTAAACTTCAATGTTGTGAGCTTGTCCTGATCAGCACTAACTACGCACACCCCTTTCGGCAGGTACGCAGTGATCCCGACATACTCGAATTCTCGGGGCACACTATCACGGTTGATTTCACCATGCAGAGGGGGTAGGTAAATGGGCAAGATGCTTGGAATCAATTTATCATTCACAATATCATCCTTATGCTTTGTTCGCTTCTCATCGACCTGTCAGGACGGTCCATCTTGAGCAGTGGATGGAGAAGCTGCTACTCCTCTTGTCGATGATGCTTGGGCTCTGGTGGACATTCCTCTTTCCGACATGACTCTCTCATTCATTAAATCAAGGAGGACCTCTATGACGGATTCTTCAACTGCGGTGAGCTCATTGGACATACGCGCTCAGGAAAAATAATCGGGGTCACGATGATCTCAGATACTGCACTAGGATGAAAAATCAGATTGCAATGACCACTGTATACAATCACTAGTTCTGTGGGCTTCGAATTCTCAGTTGGAAAAAGTGTTCTTTGGGCATGGCGCGACGAGCTAAATAAGAAATTCAGCAATGGTCTGCTTGCAATGGGTATGAAGCTTCTATTAACGTTGATTTTTCTGTTATGGCAAGTTCCAATGGTCTAGTGGCAATCCTTTAATGCTTTTATGTTCGTTCGGGGTGGAAGTCGAATGGGTATATCGGTCCAATGGCTATATTGCTTCGCCACGACGAAGTGCCAAAGGTCGTTGTTCTGATATCCCGACAAAGCTCAAATTCTGCAAGTTTTCTTTCTGCGATGTTCCATATGGAATCTCCTGTAACTTTTCAATCTTCACCCTCTTCTTACTTAACTTTCTATCCTTCCTCCTAGTAATATTCAACTCGGTCTGTCTTTTTCCGTTCTGATTCCTATCTTCTTTTAGCATAGTCATTGCGCATTGTTGAGATTCTCTCTGGTATAATAATTCTTCTTTCTCTAGGACAAGTGCTTCAGTGTTATGCAAGCCTTCTGACATTCTTTCAGCTTCGACATTGGGGTCTCTAGTGTCAAGTAGCTTCGATCTGTTCTTTTATTCTTCAATCAACTGTGCAATCTTCTTGGTCATAAAATATTTTAATTCTTGTTTCTTCTATTCCAAAACTTTTGTTTCTTCCTTCCATCTAACTTGATCTCTGTCAATCCAAGGTTTTCCAAGTAACATAGTAAACAGGGCGTTGTCCTCAATAAATTTAATAATCTCAAAATATTCTTCAGTCGAAGTTCCATTAGCATTCGTAGATATTTGAGTGAGCCTTCCACATAGGTTTACCAATTTTCCTCTGAAGAGTCTTATTCCTCCTAGTGAAGGGATCATGGAAGGCTTCCCTATAGCTTCCCACATTCTCTCAATCATGATATTCATCTGTGTTTCCTCATCTAGAACACAATCAATGTCGAAGTCCCCTATCCTTACTTCGATGCATTCTTTTTCTTTAAATATCTCTGATAATCTGACATGTCGGTGTTCATTCAGGGTTTCTTTCATCTGAATTAATACTTTTTCTGATTCTTTATGAGGTTCTGCTATCTATGGAGCAGTCTTAGGATTCAGATTCATTCCTTTGATCCTAGCAATCATTCTGGGGCAATATAATACTTCATGATCTAGACCTTTGCAACCAGGGGTGATTTTAAGAACCCCCCCTAAATTTATATGTATAATAAATGGGCGAATCCCCATGATACATAGGAAAAATTGAAGGCTATTTTATCAATAATATAAAATGTATATATAATTTTTTGGCGAATCTTTTAGTCAA
>WSFP011515497.1:0-12828 GCA_009831015.1 Picea engelmannii | reverse complement strand
CAGCGCACACGGTGACTAACACTGTTAAAGCAGATATCCGAAAGAGAACACTATTACTAAAATCTAACAAACAGCATTCTCACATGACGTTAGTGCCAAGAATAACAGACCATATGAAGCAGTGAGAAACTCCAGGACTAAGTAGACAAAACCCCAAAACAGAAGACACATTTAACAATTCATATTCCCCCTTTTTCTTCTTCCCGGGGTTACATAAACCGAGCAAATATAAAGTTTGTTATCAAAATTCCAACCTGCTACCTATCTCCATTTTAGAAAATGGAAGAAAAAAAAAAAAAACCTTTCTGAAGCGCAGGGCATTACTTTCAACGGAAAATTTAGAAAATTTCTGAAAATACACTCCGTCTATACACTTTTCAGAAGATTTTTCATCAAAGCACCCACGAAAAAACTAACAATCAATTCTGCGTCTTGTGTTTGCAGTAGTGGGTTTCAACGAAACAACAAAATGTTAATAACGGGGGCGGAAGCGACCAAGTGAGGGGCAAAACAAATTTGATAAAGAGACGTATGGTGGTGTGAAAACACACCATTGGTACTGATCGTTTATGCCCTCTCTCCACGGATGCGGCGAGCGAGCTGGATGTCTTTGGGCATGATGGTGACCCTCTTGGCGTGGATGGCGCAGAGATTGGTATCCTCAAAGAGCCCAACCAGATATGCCTCCGCCGCTTCTTGCAATGCAGACACAGCTGACGACTGGAACCTCAAATCCGTCTTGAAGTCCTGGGCGATCTCCCTCACCAAGCGCTGGAATGGCAGCTTCCTGATCAACAGCTCGGTGCTCTTCTGGTACTTCCGGATTTCACGGAGGGCAACGGTGCCAGGCCTGAATCTGTGAGGCTTCTTCACTCCTCCCGTTGCTGGAGCAGACTTCCGAGCCGCCTTCGTTGCCAGCTGCTTCCTCGGCGCCTTCCCGCCTGTTGATTTACGAGCTGTCTGCTTTGTTCTCGCCATTTCTCTTTCTGTTTTTCTGCTCTCCAAATCCAACCACAACAGCAATGATGTCGAAGCCCTTTCACCGCTTTCCCTATTTATTCACAACCGCACAAGTCTCGTTAATTAATTATTTTTTTATTTCAAATTTCGCGCCAACACGTCTCTACCGTCCGATTTTCACACCGAATCGATGGCTGCGCGTGATCCTCCCCTCCTATCACACGGATCGCTACAGCCTTCGCCCCGTATTACATGACACGATATGTCTATTTTTTTATTTTTTTTAAGAAAGTTCTCTATATTATGTCACTTCGATTTCAGTTATTTATTAATTTGTCTTGTGGTACAGGATTTATTCATTTTTATTTACCTTTCTCTCTTCAATACATGGAGGCACTTTATGTATGTGATACATGGTGGTGCATGTCTAGGGGCGCTTCGAGCACTATGACTATGCATTTTTTGGAAGTAGAAAAAAGTTTTCAAAGAAGTTTTGTTATCCCCTTAAGTACAAGGATTATCATGCTTATCCCCTTAAGTAGAAGAGTTAAGTTTTGAAGTGGTTCCACCAAATTTATTAGTCAAAGTTTTGGTCATTATTTGAAATCACTGCATCATAGCTCTCACATGTTTAATAAATACATGTTCTTGATCCACTCTCAGGAGGAGGTGGTGGTGGATGAGGCAAAGGATTATCACAACTAATCGCTTAAGTAGAAGAGCTAATTTTCTAAGGGGTTCCACCACGTTTACTGGTAAAGGTCTTAGTCATTTTTTGAATTGACTACATCATATTTCTCACATTTTTAATAGATACATGTTCTTGATCGCCACTTTGAGGAGGAGGTGGTGGTGAAGGAGGCAAAGGATTTTCATTCCTCCTAATCTTCACCATCAAGTCTCTATCAACAAACACAAAGTATAATAGTTTCTTCATCAAAAACATTCTCAACAAGACGTTTCTCTAAACAAGCAAGTACACCCAAGGCCTTGGTGTTGGAACTTGCTATGATACCACATGTAGTGCTCCTTTGCACTAACTCTATGAAATTCCTCAAAACATCAAGTCTAAAAGGTAGAAGACATCCATTTTTTTTTGCCCAATACATGTTAATTATCAATCATTCATTTACTAAGAAAAGAGAACGCCCACACACATATTGAATATACATCATGCCTAAGCCACCCTAGATAATTATAGCCCTTGAACAATGATGTAATTCCTAACTAGATTGGTATCCTCACATTGCTAATCATTTTGAGACACACTCATTCACATGAGATTCTCTTATGGTTGGTTTATACACAAATACAACTAAGAGCTGACTAGTTTCTTGTCTATTTCATTCTTCGATATATCCAATCCTTGGTTCAACTCAATTACTTAATGAGCTATTGTTATGATCCAATGCCTTAAGAATGTTAAAAAGTCAATGAATACACTCCACTTCGAGGGGGAAACCTCCTTTTAGGATATATCCAATTCAAAATGCAATATGTTAAGAACTAAATATCAAAATAGCATAAAAGCCTCAGAATAAGAACTCAACGCCTTGACAAAGAGAGAAATTCAGATAATAAGCCTCTTCGAGGGGGAAACCTCCTTATACATCATATGAATTCACAATTACAAGATGATTCCAAATGAAAATGTCTCCTTGGTATATATAGGAGACTAGGAGGTACAATTACAACTAATGGACCCAAGCCGACATAAATAAAATAACAACACTAATGTAATATGCCCCAATTAAGGGGTAATGTGCCACTATTTAAGACTTAACACAATATGAGATGAGATAAGATGATCTTCATACTAGGTCTTCTTGGTATATATATATATATATAGGAGACAAAGGGTACAATTATAATGAAGTGTTCTCGCCTACATACCAATATAACACTAGAAATGTAATAATTCAGTATCTAGGGCTTAATAATGGGTTTTATACATAATACGGGGTTTTGTCTAGGGCTTAACATGCCCCTCCCATTCAAACAAGTGTTGTCCTCAACACTTGACTAAATGTGGGTTGTTTATGCATGAAGAACTCATCTTCCCATGCCACCTCTTCCATTGGTATGTTCTTCCATTTGATGAGCTACTCAGTAATTACTCGATTCTCAGTTGCTTAATCCTTGTTTCGAGGATTGTTTATGGTTCTACTATGATTTTTCCTTCTTCATTAATCTCTGGTAAAATAGTTTGGACTGACATATTGTTGTTGATTACCTTCTTTAAGCAAGAAACATGGAAGACTCGATGTACACGTGAAGATAGAGACAACTCCAATTTGTAAGCCATACGTCCAATCCTTTGCAAAACCTTATAGGGGGCATAATATTTGAGTGCTAACTGATTGTCTTTCTTTTGTTGCTTGAAGGACATCTATTTATATGGTTGTAGCCTCATAAATACCCAATCACCCACTTCAAATTCCCTTTCGCTATGATGTTGATCGACTTGTTGTTTCATCCTATTGTGTGCCATAACCAAGTTGTCCTTCAATAGTTTGAGAACCTCTTGTTGGTGCCCTATGTTTTCTTCCATAACTTGAACATTTGCAATCCATTTCAAGGGTGATGTGATGGATGAAGGAAGATATCCATAAAGTGCCAAAAATGGGGACATTTTTTTATGAAGTATGGAATAATGTGTTGTACCACCATTATGCCGAGGCCAACCACTTGACCCATTCTATATGTTTATCACATGCAAAGCAATGAAGATATCCTTCTAGACATGTATTCACAAACTTAGTTTTCCCATCGTATTGAGGATGGTAAGATGAGTTTTGAGCTGATTGAGTACCCAAACAAGAAAATACTTCAGTGCAAAAATTTCCAGTGAAAATCATATCTATGTCAGTTACAATAATCTTGGGGACTCCATGTAGCTTTGAATTGTTTCCATGAATGTTGTGGCTATTGTACTTGCTTTAAAAGGATGAGAAAGAGAGAGAAAATGGGCATACTTTGTCAGTCAATCCACTACTACCATGATGGTAGTTTTTCCTTTATATTTGGGTAAACTTGTAATAAAACCCACTGAAACTTCTTCCCAACATTGACTTGGCGTAATTAATGGTTGTAGAAGACCTGACATCTTGATTGTCTCTCCCTTATTATGTTGGTAGACCACACATTCTGACACAAACTTTTGAATATCAGTTTTAAGACCTTCCCAGAAAAAATTCTTCTTGATCCTATGGTATGTTTTGAAAAATCTTGAATGTCCTCCTAAAGGAGAAGTGCGCAACCAACATTGACTTGGTGTAATTAATGGTTGTAGGAGACCTGACATCTTGATTGTCTCTCCCTTATTATGTTGGTAGACCGCACATTGTGACACAAACTTTTGAATATCAGTTTTAAGACCTTCCTAGAAAAAATTCTTCTTGATCCCATGGTATGTTTTGAAAAATCTCAAATGTCCTCCTAAAGGAGAAGTGTGCAATTCCAGACGGACCTTATGTTTGAGTTGGGAATTCTTACATAAATATAGGTGATCGTGATACCATATCAAGTCATTCTTCCATACAAAATTATCCACTGAACTAGGGTCCTCTTGTAGTTTTTGAATGATTTTGCATACCTCTTGATCTTGCTTCCATTCTATCCTTACTTCTTCCACCCAATCACATTGTGAAATAGAAATAAAACATATTGAACCTTCTATTTCTTCTTCTTTCCTTGAAAGGGCATCTGCCACAACATTATTTTTTCCTTTTTTGTAGATAACTTCAAAGTCATAACCTAGCATCTTTGTAACCCCTTTCATTTATCTTCTGAAGATAATCGTTGCTCCAAGAAGTACTTCAAATTATCATGATCTATTTTTACTTTGAAGTGTCTTCCTATTAGGTAAGGGCGCCATTTCTTAACTACATGTAGTATGGCCAACATTTCTTTTTCATAAGTGGGTTTGAGTAAGTTTTTTCCTTTAAGTTGGTTGCTTTCAAAGGCAGGGGGCCTTCCTTCTTGCATTAAAACTACACCAATGCCATGGCCCGAGTCATCACACTCCACAAAAATTGTTTTTGTGGAATCGGGTGTGGCCAAGACAAGAGTTGTACACATAGCTTCCTTAAGTTTTTCAAAATCTTTGGTTGTTGCTTGAGTCCAGAAAAATGCTTCCTTCTTTAATAATGTTGTGAGAAGTGCTGCTATTTGACCATAGTTCTTGACAAACTTGTGGTAATATCCTATAAATCCTAAATCCTACAAATCCTCTAATCTTCTTCAAGGTTTTGGGAATTGGTCATTCCCTCATAGCTTTAATTTTGTTAGGGTCCACTTTTACACCTTCATGAGATACAATATGACCCAAATATTCCACTTCTTGAACCCCAAAGGGACATTATGAAGGCTTTGTATAAAGTTGTTGCTCTTCCAATAGTTGTAATACTCTGTCAACATGTTGTACATGCTCTTCCAATAGTTGTAATACTTTGTCAACATGTTGTACATGCTCTTCCCAAGATTTCTTGTAGATTAGTATGTCATAAAAAAGTACTAACACAAATTTTCTAAGGAAGGGCCTGAAAATAGAATTCATCAAGCTTTGAAATGATCAAGGTGCATTAGTAAGTCCAAATGACATAACCAAAAACTCATAAGACCTTCATATGTTCTAAAAGTTTTTTGGGGAATATCTTCCTACCTTATTCTGATTTGATGATATCTTGAACGAAGATCCAACTTAGTGAAGAAAATTGCTCCATGTAATTCATCTAATAATTTATCAATGAAAGGAATACAAAACTTATCTTTCATGATCATTTTATTGAGCTATCTATAATCTGGACACATCTGCCATGAACCATCATTTTTTCCTAACCATCACCACTCGTGAAGAAAGAGAGCTCTGGCTAGGTTGAATGATGTCGACCTCTAACATTTCTTGGATCATACACTCAATCTCACTCTTTTGTGCATATGAATACATGTAAGGCCTAGTGTTAGGTGGTACACTTCTTGGTTGCAAATGAATAGCATGGTCATGATCTTGAGTAGGTGGAAGACCCTTAGACGTTTCTCCAAATACCTTGGAATGATTGTTGATAAATATTTGGAGATCCAATGGAGCAGAGGATATATATGTTTGGACATCTAATGAGCATAATTGTGCAATTACACCATGGTGTCCCTTTTTGAGTAATTTTGTCATGCTATTAGAGTTTATGACCTTAGAGGGTTTCCCTTGGATACCTCTAAGCTCAAGTTCCTTGCCTTGTAAGGAAAATATCATGAAAAGATCTTCAAAAATAAGAGCCATTGTTCCCAATGATTGAAACCATTGTACCCCTAATACAACATCATCACCACCCATTTAGATGGAAATCATGGGGTTATCCAAAAAATACTCCCCCATATTGAGCTCAATATTATGGCACTTCCTAGCCACCCGGGGGGCAACTCAATTGGCAAGTGTTGTGATATGAAGTTCCATGAGGTTTCGAGTTCAAATCCCCTCGGCTTACCCTGTGTGTCGCGTAAGGGGCATTGTGGGCACACCTGGAGGTTATAGTGGTAGCAATTGGATAATATGACCACGTGTAACGCGAGTACGTGCCCAACTAGTTGTTGATTCCACCAGACATAGTATATATATATTATCGCACTTTCTAGAACAATTTATGGTACCTCCATCTGCAACCATTACTTGAAACTCTGGTGCTGGAAATACAAAGCAATTGATATCTTTTGCTAATTTCTAATTGATGAAGTTATGGGTACTACCATAATCAATCAACATTGTTACCTTTTTTTCTTTTTGATGTATCCTTGTATCTTGAGGGTTTGTGAAGTATTGATGTCAGCCAATGTGTAACACCCTGTTTCCCCCAGTCTGTAAAAATAACGATATTGGCCAAGAACTATGGCAAACTCAAAGATTGTGAATGTTTGATTTAATGGACCTTTGTATAAAGGGTCCGAGGAATGTAAATGATGTATGAATATATGTTGTATAACTGTTGAGAGGGGGATGTGTTGAAAAGAGACCACGATGACTGATGAGAGGTGGTGGAAGGGGCCAGGAGTGGCTGCGTTAACTTCCACCGAACCAAAACCGTACTGGTTTGTACGTGCTCGGGAAAACCAAAGCTCACTCTCAGACCCCGAAATGAATTACCTGCCCGGATGGTAGGTGGGGAGGCTCCTCAAGAGTAAATAAGGGGATGGGGTGAACTGCCCATCTGTAGAAGCTCTCAGACCTGACCATCGAACAAGGAATTTTGTGCCACACGCAACCTCGTAGGAGGAAAGAAGTGTGGAAGGAGGGGGAGAGTGGAGCATACAGATATAGACACACACACACACACACACACGCGACAAAAACCGCGAAAGGAGAACCAGAGGAACTCCGGGGAAATACAATGAATCATGAACAGAGGAGAAGGAGAGTAACCTTCATCTTGGACTTCCAACGAGCGGGAAGTAAGAGACTAAGTCTTAAAGCATTGTGGTCTAGCTCGGGGGTGGCTAGTGGTAAATCCATTTGGAGTCGTTGAGCCTACGGTTGGGTGGAAACGAGCACCCCTCTCAGCAGTTGCATTACACCTGGTGTTTTCTGATAAGTATTTATGTCCTGTAGTTCAAATTGAATGTTCCTAGAATGCATGTTCATGGTTGTACACTCATGAATGGTTTCTGTATAGAAATGTTGCCTGGTGTGTTTGATCGGAAAAGGCGAATGCACGCTTATACTTGTATGGCCATATTCGGTCCATATATATATATAGAACAAGCCCAGATTCTGAGTCCGTTCTCGGGAGATTTGTCCCATTTACTTGACTCACGCGATGTTTTGGTTGGATTTCCCCGAAGGCACCTCCTTCTGGGAAAGTTCCCTCACTAGTCCAGAGCCGGAGTGAGTTCCTTGAAAGGACTACTGTTTAAGTAAAATATCTAAGCTTACCTCGCCCCTGTCACAGAGTTCATAACTCGATAAGTTAAGAAGGCCTTTCAGTCATGTCCCCAAGCCTGGTGATAATTACCCAAGAATCTGTTGAAGGATTTGATGGCCTAAGTTTGGAAACCTTGCACCAGAAAGAATGGGTCCCTCAAATGTTGGTGTTTCGGCACTCGGGATACCCAAGGACAAGTTTCCTTGTATTCGCATGTCGCGAAGTCCAGACTTGCGAAACCCCGAATGGTATAGCGTGGTTAGAGTTTGGTGTTTCGACGTTTCGGCACCCGGGATACCCAAGGACAAGTTTCCTTGTACTCGCCAGTCACAAAATCCCGACTTGCGAGACCCCGAAATGAACTTAGCCTCATATATATATATATATATTGGCGTTTCAGAGTTTCAACTTCTGAATATCCTAGATGCGAGACCTCCTGTCTGCACATATCGTGAAATCCCGAAGCATGAAACCCCGAAATAAGTATAGCGTGGATAAGTTTTGACATTTTGGTGTTTCGGCACCCGGGATACCTAAGGGTAAGTTCTCTTGTACTCATTAGTCCCAAAATCCTGACTTGCGAACCCCCAGAATAGTGTAGCGTGATTAAAGTCTTGATATTTCGGTGTTTCGGCACCCGGGATATCTAAAGGCAAGTCTCTTGTAATAGCCAGTCCCAAAATCCCGACTTGCGAAACCCCGAAATAAGTATAGTGCGGATGAGATATGGTGTTTCGGTGTTTCGGCACCCGGGATATCTAAAGGCAAGTCTCTTGTACTCGCTAGTCCCGAAATCCCGACTTGCGAAACCTCAAAACGAGCTTAGCATATATATATATGAACTTCGGAGTTTCGTCTCCCGAGAAACCCAGATGCGAGACCTCTTGTCATCTCACATCGCAAAACCCCGAAACAAGCTTAGTGTATATATATGAACTTCGGAGTTTCGGCTCCCGGGAAACCTAGATGTGAGACCTCTTGTCCTCGCACATCGCGAAATCCCAACTTGCGAAACCCCTAAGGAAGTTTAGAGGGTATATGAGCTTCGGAGTTTCGGCTCCTGGAAATCCGAAGGGTATGAACCCCCATCTTCATACATCACAAAATCCCGGTACACGAAGTCCTGGTAGGTGAAATCCCGAAGCGGCTTGGTGTGAATAGGATTTCGGGTTTCGGGGTTTGATGAGTCGAAGAACTCGACTCCCTTGCATTTCGAACTCCCGGTTCTCGAAGTCCCGAAATGCGAAAGGCACCTCTTGGCTTAGCCCGGGGTCACAACCGATGAACACATGGGAGTAAATCCTACGCTTGGTGCATGAGTTGTACAAGATGGATCTTCAACGAAAGAACCAGTGAATTGGTGTGGTGAAGGTCCCGATTGGAGGACCTAGCTTACGCTAGAACCTCGTAGGAATCCGGGAACTCTGTCCCTCGAAGAAGAGGAGAAAAAGCCGAAAAATCTTAGTTCCCGTAGTGGGTGTGTTACAAATTGGTATCAGAGCATGGTTACAACACTTGGCCTGCTTGGGCTCATGAACGGGTTGCGCACAGACTCCATTCGAAGCACTCTTAACAGGAGTAACCCTCTATCTTAACCCCCTTAATCAAAAGTCAAAGTTAAGAATGAAAAACCCCTATTGTGTGTATGCATGTGAAAAATATGAATATTGCGCGGGTTATGTATATATATAAATATTGACTAACAACAAGCATTTTTCTTTGGCACACAAGCGGACGATCAACCGCGGGAAATTTCAGACGTATAGAATTGTGACTCACCATGAAGTGGGGGAGGGCTCCCACAATAGAGACGAAGAGTCTGATGAAAGGAGGGCAGTAAGGACCCCTCTAGATCTAGCTGACACTGTGAGGAGCCTCATGGTTGAATTACAGAGCTGCAAGGCTGACAACGAAAGGATGATAAAAGAGCAAGAGAAGCAAACGAAAATTAATGCAGTTTTATTGCAGAGCTTATCCGACATACAAAGGCAATTGCAACATGAACCTGAGATACAGAAACGTGGTCATGTCAATGGCCACACTGAGAGGAGCACCTCGAGAAAGGTCCACCCCAGAGATAAGGGACAAGCGTCGGACGATTCCTTTGGAAATGAAGCTGGCAACTCGGAGGGATCTTCTAGCAGCATAACTAGTTCTCATTCCCAAAGAAATCGAAAGAAGCGAAAACTCTCCAAGAGTTATAATCTCGAAGAGTTCAAGAAGGCCAAACCACCCTCCTTTGATGGTGAAATAAAGAAGGGAGAGGAAGCAGAGGCCTGACTGCTTGGACTAAAGAAGTATTTCAGAGTCCATGATTTCTCAGAAAAATTGAAGGCCCGAGTAGCCACCTTCAACTTGAATGGAAAGGCTTCCATTTGGTGGGAAGACCTTAAGAATGTAAAAGGGATTCACGAAGAAGACCTATCATGGGAACGGTTTGAGAAATACTTCAGGAAGAAGTATCTGTCGGAAAAATATTTCGACGAAAAGACTAAAGAATTTTATGAACTTAAACTGGGGCAACTCACCGTAGAGGAATATGTCAGCAGATTCCTCGAGTTGCTAAGGTATGTACCCTACATAAAAGCAGAAAAGGCAAAGGTGCAACGATTCATCAGTGGATTACCTAAGGACTATCATAACAGGATTGAATTTGACGAACCAAAGACCCTAGAAGATATTATCCGAAAGGCAAGATATTGTTATGAACAGCTTGGGCATCGGACAGGACCTCGCGAAGGCTAGAAGCAGAAGAATAGTTCAGGATTCCAGAAAAGGAGGTTTAAATCCCCAAGATTTAAGGACTATAAAAAGAACTCAAGGATGAGCTTCCCAGCCCAAAGTGTACACCAGTAGAACTTTCCCTTCTTGAGCAGAAATAAACTTTCTAGATCTGCCCCAGTAAAGACTGATAACCCAAAGAGAGAACCTTTGAAGTGTTGGGGTTGTGGAGAAGAACATCTACTGAGGGACTGCCCACACCGACAACAGAACAGCCGAAGAATTTACAACGTTCAAGAAGCTACCACCATCAATGATGTGGCCAGGAGTGTGCCGCAAATTTATGCAGCCTTGGATAATAACCAAGCTGACCACCAAGCTTCAGTGGTGGAAATCGAAGGTATAATCACCAACCATCTAGTGTCTATTCTGATTGACCCTGGTTCAAATTTGAGTTATATAGCCCCTAAGGTTGTTGATAAATGTAAACTATAGCCACATAAAAACGCCAAGCCAAGGTTGGTACAGTTAGCCACTGGCACCAAAAGAAGGGTAGCAGAGGTCATACCAGCTTGCCAATTCATTATGGGTGAATTCCCCACCTAAGCAACCCTTAACGTATTACCCCTGGGATCGTATGATCTGTTGATTGGTATGGACTGGCTAGCCACCCATAAGGCCAAACTGGACTGTTACCATAAAACCTTGGAATGCATAAGTGAAGAAGGAAGGAGGATAACCCTTCAAGGGATCCAAAAACCTGTCTCGGTGAGACAAATATCAGCTCTTCAAATGAGAAAGTATTGCAGAAAAGGATGTCCACTATATGCAATACAGGTGTTGAAAACAATTGAAGGTGAAAAACCAAGTCTCGAAGACCACCCCACGCTGAGAGAATACAAAGATGTATTTCCAGAAGATGTACCGGGTCTACCTCCGAGAAGGGACATTGACTTCTCAATAGAACTTGCACCAGGAGCAGTGCCAGTGTCTAGGACACCCTACAAGATGAGCACACCTGAGCTAGTTGAACTTAAATTACAACTGAAAGAAATGATGGATAGAGGCTATATCCAGCCCTGTGTGTCTCCATGGGGAGCACCAGTCCTGTTTGTGAAAAAGAAAGACGGTACCCTCCGACTGCACATAGATTATAGACAACTCAATAAGGTAACTATAAAAAACAAGTACCCCTTACCCAGGATCGATGGCTTGTTCGATCAATTACGAGGTGCCTCTATCTTCTCGAAGATTGACTTGAGATCGGGATATCATCAAGTCTGAATCAAGGGTGAAGACATCCATAAAACTGCCTTCAGGACGAGATATGGTCACTACGAGATTGTGGTAGTACCATTCGGATTGACCAATGCCCCTACCACTTTTATGTGCTTAATGAACAATGTGCTCAGTAGATTCCTAGACAAATTTGTGTTGGTTTTTATTGATGACATATTAATTTACTCCAAGAATAGAGAGGAACATGAGGAACACCTTAGGCTTGTGCTTCAAGTTCTAAGAGAACATCAACTCTATGTCAAATTTAACAAGTGTGACTTCTTCCATAAGCAAATACATTACTTGGGCCATGTCCTATCCAAAGAAGGGGTAGCAGTAGACCCCGATAAGATCAGGTCTATCATGGAATGGCCTACCCCGAAGGACGTTTCGGATATCAGATCCTTTATGGGCTTGGCATGATACTATAGGAGATTTATAAAAGGATTCTCCAAGATTGGGTGTCCAATCACTACCCTCCAGAAGAAGGGGACAAAATTCATGTGGACACAAAAATGTGAAGAAAGATTTCAAACCCTTAAACATCTACTGACCCATGCACCTGTACTAAAGATCGCCGATTCTGAAGTTGATTTCCTCGTGTGCACAAATGCCTGTAAGGAAGGGCTCGGAGGAGTCCTTATACAAGGAGGAAGTGTGGTCTGCTATGAATCCCGAAAATTGAATGAGCACGAAGTCAACTATGTGACCCATGATCTAGAGCTGGTCGAAATAGTGCACGCCTTGAAAATGTCGAGGCATTACCTCCTAGGAAGAAAATTTGTACTTATGACAGACCACTATGGATTGTGATATATGTTTGACCAACCAAAGCTCAATGCCAGACAAGCTAGGTGGATGGCCCTCCTCAACAAGTTTGATTTTGAAATCAAACATATTAAGGGAAAGGAAAATAGGGTGGCCGATGCCCTTGTGATGTCCCGTCCCCGAGATTAGG
>WSFP011515494.1:0-12828 GCA_009831015.1 Picea engelmannii | reverse complement strand
TTTTTCTTACGTGTGTGCAATATGCCAATCTAATACTTGATTCACTAGAGTATCTTTCATTTGATTCAATCTCCTAGGAACATGGATATACGTAATGTAATCAAAACAACGTTCTAAGAGACGTACCCTAAGGAATCATTGATTTAGAGTAGGATCATAAATGCAGTAAACCCCATTTAACTGGGACACAACCAATTGTGCATCTAAGTAGACCTGGAGGTAAGAAATACTGTGTGACAAGGTGTCATGAAGCAACTCTATTACTGCACTTTATTTGACGACATTGTTTGTGGCGTCACCTAAATAGATACCTCCAGAATATAACGACTGGCCTTGAGGTGTGAAGATCACCCAAGCTGCAGAAGCAAGCCTTTGAGTGTGCCGGCTAGCACCATCTGTGAAATCAAAGAACACATCTAATTCACTTGAAATTTGCCATAGTGAAAAAATTGACATAAAAAATGACACATCCATAAAACAAACAGACAAAAAACTAAAATGTATAAGAACTATACATATATACAAGAAGTCACCTACGAGTAATACTTATTGAGGTAGAGCTCATTTCTAGGCTCCGCTAAATCTTTCCCTTCAAAGTCAACCAGACGAGAAGCGCCCTTCCTTAATACCTTCTTCATGATGAGTGGTCCGAACCACATGGGTTTGAACTTGCCTGCCCCCAGGGGATCCTTATCTTGGTCATAGACCAGGACAAGGTCACCTTCATAGAAAATATGAGGACAAATAGACCGATCATACTGACCCTTGACTTTCTTCTTATGAGGTTCATTAGCCAAGGCTGTGTCACATCTTTTCTCATTGAGCTGCTTGAGATATAATAAGTGTTCCTCAAGCGGTGAAGTGTCTGACAATAACTGTACTGCCAACTTAAGAGATGGGATCTGGAATTCTATAGGCAAGAATGCTTCCAACTCGTAAACGAGTTGAAAATGTGAGAAACTAGTGGCAGTCTTTAGAGACGTTCGGTAGGCCCACAATGCCGAGTACAACATCAAATTCCAATTTGACTTGGCTGAATTGATCATTCACTTTAGAATGGTCTTGAGAGAATTATTCACAACTTCCACCTTACCATTCGCTTGTGGGTAATAAGGCGATGAGTGTTCTTGTCTCAACCCTAGCTTTGACGTTAACTTATACATCATTTTATTCTGAAAGTGACTACCATGGTCAGTGACAATATCCTTCGGGACACCAGACCTTGCTATTATCTGATTAAACAAGAAGAGAGATGTTGTCTCTCCATAATCTTTGAACGTCGACATAGCTTCAAACCACTTGGTGAAGTATTCTACTACTACGATGATATAGCGGTGCCCCCTGGATGAAGGGGAGTGGCATGTAGTATAATCGATCCCCCACTTGGTGAAGGGGCCAACTGTGATGACGGGAAACATGGGAGCAGGATGTGCCCTCATATTCCATGAGAAGATCTGACACGGGTGGCACTTCTTGATCGATTCAACGTAATCTTTGATTAACGTCGACCAATAGTAACTGGCTTGTAGAATATTTTGGGTTGTTACCAACCCAGTAAAATGACCACCACATGCCCCAATGTGGCAATATTTAAGCATGAGTTCCACTTCTTCATGAGTAAGGCACCGATGAAGGATGCAATCTACACCTCGACGATACAAAGTGTCTTTGAGTAGGAGATAATTTTTTCCCTGATGGTGTATACGTCGACGCTCATCATGGGAAGTAGATGAAGAGCACTTCAAAGTCTGGAGATAGACTAGTATATCTCCATACCAGGGGTCTCAATATGAAATTAGAAATATATCTCCTTTAATCGGTGATTCTTTGGGTGTAACATCACCTGACTCAACCGAAAGTTCCGATATAAGTTCTGCAAAGACCAATGACTTTTTAGATTTCACAGACACAAAATACAAGTCAAACTCCTGGAGGATAATGATCCATCTACTATTTTTTCCATCGATTACACGTCGTGTCAAAACGTATTGGAACAAATTCACAATGACAATGATGGTGGTCTTGCGAAACAAGATATAGTGACAGAACCATTGGACAAGATGTACTACTTCCAACACAAGTTTTTCAATGTGTGATTAGTTGATTTCTGGTCCAACGAGGCCTTGACTCAGGTAATAAATGACGTTTTCTTCAAGAAAATCATCCTCCTGAACCAAGACCATACTGATGGTTGACTCTGTCGTGGACAAATACAATAAGAAATATTTATTATAATTGGGTGGCCGAAGTAGAGGGGAAGATGTGAGGGCGTGTTTCAATGCTTTGAAAGAGCACTGAGCTGATTCATCCCAATGAAAAGGAACTCCCTTCTTCAATAAATGCATAAACCCTTTAGTGATCTTAGCATAGTTTTCGATAAAACACCGAAGAAAATTGGCTTTTCCTTGTAAACACTAAAAGTTGAGGGACTGTGGACGGGGTAGGCAATTGAACTATTGCCTCAACCTTTAGAGGATCGACCATGGTCCCTATTGTTGACACTATGAAACCTAAAAGACAACCTGACATCATGCAAAAACTGCATTTGTTTGGATTCAAGCGAATCCGATAGTAGTGACATCGCTCAAAGATAAGTTAGAGGTGTGTGGGATGATCAACTCTCTTCCAAGATCGTGATGCTAAATCATTGAGATAAGCCTCGACTAGGTTTTTGAGATCGTGGAAAGCAAAAGACATGGCCTGCTGAAAAGTGGCTCCAACATTCTGTAAGCCAAAAGGCATCTTCCGATAAGCAAATGTACCCCATGGATAGATAAAAGTTGTTGTATGCTGGTCCTTGGACTTAATCTGTATCTGATTGTATCCCGAGAAACCATCCATGAAAGAAAATACCTCACAACCTACACATTCATCGACGATCTGATCAATGAATGGGGTGGGGAAATTATCCTTTGGACAAGCCTTATTCAAATCACGAAATTTCATACATACATGAATTGTTCCCTGCTTTTTATTGACTGGAACAGGATTCGACACCCATTGAGTCAATTGGACGGGGTAGATGAAACCAGCTTTGAGTAGTTTCTCTACTTCTGCCTTAATAACTGCTTGTTTCCGAGGATTAACCAGACGAAGCTTCTATTGGATCAGCTTGGCGTTAGGGTAAGTCATAATCTCATGTTCGATGATTCTTGGATCAATGCCTGACATTTCCTCGTAAGACCAGGAAAAAACATTGCAGAAATATTTAAATAAATCTGTATAGATCTGAATCTCCTCAGGGGAACAGTCTGCTCCGACGAAGAAATTCTCCATGATGCCAAGGTTTTTGGAGATATTGATAGGTATCATTTTAGTGATGGTTTCCATATTACCCTCAACATAAACTGCGTGCATAGCCAGAGGATTGATAGGACAAGACCTATGTCCAGTCATAGTCAACACAAATTCTCCTGCCTCTATTCTTCCTAACTCTGGGAGGAGTTATGATCTATGATGGAGATCATCCCAGGGTCTGTCTGGACCAGTCAATGCCTCTAAAATTACCTCATCAGAGGAAAATCCCAAGTTTAAAGAATCGGTAGTGGAAAGGGAACCTTGAGCCTAGGAAGGCTCGAGAACTGGATCTAACTCCTGTGCAGGAGTCATACCGGGGTCGATGGAAGCTTGCTGGACTATAGAGTACGCAACTTATGCCATGGAGAAGGGAATGGACATGCCATGGTTCCCTGTCCCTTCCATCGTGGCTGATGGGAAAGGAAGAATCCATGTATCATTAAAGTAATTCGTGCAGAACGATGACACTAAAAATATTTCATCCTTAGGCTAGTCGGGGACAACCGATATCATTTTGACATTGTCGAAAGGAGGCGGGTAATCGAAAGTACCCATGAGAGGTGGACACAAATCAACCCCCACGTTGACGACGTCAGGTTGTGGGTTATCAATCATCGGGACCGTGGATGCCCCTGATGAAGGGTCAGGTCTGGAGAAGGACAATTGATCAATGGTCACGATTCGACCCTCATGTGGAAACAACAAGACCCAAAAAACTGTGGCAACCACTGCATGCATGGAATATGTCCAAATCCTTCCTAACAGGAGGTTTTAGTTGAGAGGCACATCGACCACTTCAACTTTGATGCACACGGTCTTCCCTCCTAACTGCACGGGGAAAGAAGGAATAATTCCATGTGGTCTGAAAGAACAACCATCAAAATTCGTAAGAAGCATAGGTGATGGAGACATAACGAGTTGGCCAATGGCCTTCCAACATGCCAATGGCATCATGCATGTTGAGGCACCCTCATCAACCACTATAAAAAAAATATTCTGGGTAGAAGATTTCATGGGGTGAGCCACTACTATCTGAAATGCAACATGGTATGGGAGACGAGGCTTCAAGTTGGTTGTATCAAGTGTGATAGTTCCCGGATTAAATGTCTCAGTGGATCATAAGGTAGATAGCAAATCCTTTCTCTATGAAGGGCAGCTCTAGAGGACCTCCAAAGTAGACATCGCTCAAGGGGTTTGTGACAAATCCTCCACCACAGAGTAGTTCTGGGTGTCCCTCACATTTGGATTATGTGAATCCTTCTTGAATGCCCCTTTTGGGATGCATTTTATTGTTTCACCCATCGTTCTCTCGATCTAGAGAGGAACAAATGGGTTTTCAACTTCTTTACACTTTTCAACAGTACTTGGAATTTCGTAATCATGTGCCCTAGTAGCTGTGTGAGATTCACCTTTCAACATATAGATATTCGAGGTCAAGGGATTACTAGACGACAAAGGGGGTCCCTGGCTTCCCCCATCCACGTTCGCAGAGGATTGAGTTAAAATTTTACCAAGAGGAAATGGGTTTGTTAACACTACAGGATGATGCTATTCCAATAACTTTTGGGCCTCTGCGAGTCAAGGGCACAGGTGAGTCGGGTGGTATTTCACGCAAAAGTTGCATAGATACTTCGACTTCTTTCTCTTTGTGTTTCCCCCGCCAGCATTATTGGTCGGTTTCTTATCCCCCTTACCTTTATTTTGCTATTTTTTCTTCCCTTTGGCCTGCTGGTTGGCCTTTGGGTTCATCTATTGCACGTTGTGTACATTTGACATATGCGCAGGGTGAGCAGCCGAACTAGGAGTTGGGCTGGACACTATCTACTATATCGACAATTATTGCAATTGGTTTGACATCAGATCAATGGGATTTTCTTGTGTTGAACCAACATTGCCATCAGCATGTGGTCCAGACTTGTGTATGGTCTTATCAAGAATAGACCGTGGCGCATCTGGCAAAACTTAGTAAAGCAAACCAGACTGCGAGTAAATCAGCTCTAGATGTTGAGCTCTCATTATCACTTCTTCCTCTAAAAATACCCCTGACGTTGCTACATCCTTTGATAGCTGGGGTACCAAAGAATTAAGGAACCATTCCAGCAGGAATGATGGTGGAACTGGTACTTTAATCAAACTCTTCCAGTGCCGCCATTATTGGATGTGATCAGAGATATGGTCAGCCTTTGTCTGCTCAAAGTTGGCTAGCAGTTTTGTGCTGGCATTGTATATCACAAGTAATTGAAAATGGTTTAAGAAAACCATTGCCAATTCTCCAAAAGTAGAGTATCTTGAGCAGTCGATCTTGATGTACCATTTCGCGACACTCCTGATAAGAGTGCGTTGAAAAAGACACAAATGGAAGGAGTCATCCCTCAAAGAGTTGGACGAGCACCATAATTGAAATGTGGTCACATGATCACCTAGATCTTCATTAGGCTTGCCTTCGAACTTTGGAATGTCCGAGGGCAAGTTGGTCAGCATAGCAGGCCAATGTGGATCGTGATAGATTGGGTCATTCAATAATATTGACAAGTCTGGAAAATGCAAAGTTGCCATAAATGGTAGCTTAGGTTGTTGAGTATGTACAGGAGGATAAGAGCTTGGGATTTGGCTGGCACTAGGTTGCCAGGAAAATTTAGGTTGCTGGCCTGGGTTCTGGAAAAAACCATGGCCTAAGCTAGCATTCGGATGCTGCGCTGGTTGAGACGTCATCGACTGACTCCTGTAATAGGACATTGAGGGATGAGAAGGGATTTATCCCGATGTTGTGTTCCAAAGGTTCTGGAAAGGGTTACCCCCTGCCGATCTAACGGGCATAGGTACGGAGCTTTGCCCAGGGTTCCATTGACCATGGAAGGGGTTTCCCCCGGTTGACATCCTTGACAAGGGAACTGATCCCTGCCACAGATTCCAAGGTCCCTGAGAAGTGTGTGCCCCCTGTCTAGGAATAGTACTCTGCACAGGATTTTGTGATCCAAAACCAGGGTTTCCCCCAACCGAGATGGCAACTGATGAGAATGCGTTGTTACCAAATGCGTCGAACAAAGAGAATGACAAAGAACCCATCGATGTGGTACTAGAATGAGGTCCTTGACTAACTTCTCCGAACAAGTTGTAATTCATGTTTGGCCAGGCAGGCTACTGAGAAGCACCACCAAGCGAGGGGGACGAAAGAGGTATATGATCCCCACCATAAGGGAAAGAGTTATAGAGGGCTGAAGTTCCCCCCATGGACCCTTGCAGAGGAGTGTTAGAGCTCCCTGCCCCTAGACCCAAATTCTGTAGAGTGGAGTAGGAGAGGACCGAGTTCGTGTCAAATTTGGGCATCTCGTATGAAAATGGAGGGCTCGTCGCACTCTGCGTAAACGGTGCAGTGATCGCCGCCATGGAAGGAATCAGACCACTGCCCGAGGTAGAGGCAATTGAGACCATAGTGGCCTGGACCTGCAAAGGTGAGTTAGGAGGAAGAATGGTCCTAGTTGTGGCAGCCGTAGAGGGAGTATGAGGACTCCCTGATGAAGTAGCAACATTTTCTTCCATCTCTGCTTGCAGGATTATCTGACGCTCATGATGCGTTACCCTTGGAGGAGAAAGATATATTAGAAGTGGCACCAACAATTCAGTGATCAAAGAGTTTTACGGACCCAGAGATTCCTCTCCAAGGTAAGAAATAGTTTGTCCCTCCAGAAATGAATGTTCTCCTCTCGGAGATGGCTCGGGTACAGTTTCCTGTGGCCAGGTTGCCTCAAAAGACCCTTGCTGGTCTAGTCTCCGCCTTTGTGGTGGCAGTGATGGCTCCAGGTTTACCGATGACAGGCCCAAAAGCCTTCGTGACTGGCGAAGCTCTTGATCTTCCACTGTGGGAGAATATCAACAACACACTAGGGATTTATAATGTTGAAGACCAAAACATGCACTAGAAAAAGTTCTGATGAGATGCGGCAAGAAAACCACTATTACTAGTTGAAATAACAATTACAACAACCAACACTAGAGAAACTTACCGTTGCAAGTGAAACTTGAACATGGAAGCACCCTCTGGGTATCCTTTGCAAAGTGTGGCCCGATGTCTGCCCTAGGTACCGCAATATACCCCCGCAGTCACCTATGTAAGTCCCTAAAATCAAAGGCAACTAGGTTTCCAGCTCATGAACAACTACCAGGCGGGTACAATCAACAGTTGGGTGGACCGCAATGAGCAAGGTATAAATCCCGAAACCTATCAAGGGTATTGAAAGCAAGTGTTCCGGAAGACGAATGAGGACCTCGAATAGATTCAAGACCCACAAAGCTCTGTGGCAAATGCGATCAACGTAATCCCAAGATAAGTCCTCTATATGCACTCCTCCACTACGATTGGTCCAACTTTGGAGGGTTTATCTCCTCTACCTTTCCGCACGTGACCTCATTTTTAAACCCTGTGTTAGAGGGGGGTCCTAGATAATTTCCACATTACTGGAATTTTTTCACTCCCTAGCACAGACTCCTATGTTTATTTTATAGCCTTGAAGAGTTTCCTCTCCAACCTATATCAAGGCTCTAGCCTAATCTAGTTGATGGACCCTACAAACATGAAAGTATGATTAATTTTAATTAAGCGTTAATTTTAAGTGGTTTATCTTAAGTCAAAGGAACAAAAATGAAACTGATGGTGTTTGTAAAGAGACGAAAGAGAAGAACAAATGCTGGAAACAAAATTACTTCTTCTTCAACAAACAAAGATTTGCAAATTGAAAACTCTTTAACCAACTTTTATAACTAACTTTTCTTTCTAATATCTTTTAAAAGAAAAAAACTCAAAACTGAATTTTACTCGACTACGAGCTACTTAAATTCCCAAGTATTTAGTAAAGAACTTAAGAAAACACTCTTCTTCCTGACAAGTAAAGACAACTAACCTAACTACTTAACCAAACAAGAAACTGAATTTTTTTATTTTTTAGTTTTTTATATGCTTCAAAAATAAGAAACTTGAAAATTAATTCTTTTCTTTTCTTCTAAAGAAAGTAAAAGGGAAAAGTAAAGACAAGACAAGATCCAAGAAATTGACTTTAGGTCTACTGCGGATTGCAGGGAGTCACTGAAAGAACCACAAAGGATAAAACATAAAAGACTCACAAACTCATCAAATAAAAGCCCTTTAACGAAAATACAAGCAATCATTAAAAGACAATGAAACTGATGCCAAACCTAGGCTCAAAGACTGTAACTACAGAGACCAGGACTAAATCAAGAAACCCATGAGAAGTTAGAATTCAATTAGGGAAGAGGATGACTGCCTCTTCTTGAGAAAAATGTTTCCTGACACAGGCACACAACTGACACTTAAGCAACCTACATATGTACACGGGTTGTCCAAAGGTAGGGCGTGTATGTACGTGGGCAGACCCACTGCATGCCGCGTACACCTCTGTAACTTCTCAAAAAAGAAAACCAACAGTCAAAGCTGACAAGGAAGGGAGTATTGGTATGGAAAACCAGAATCCCTTAAAGAATCAATAACTTACATATAAATCAAAGAGGTAATTAAACCAATTAAGACACCCAAAAAGATCCCCTAAAAACCCTAGAGGCTCCCTAGTACGGTCACCAATTCTGCTATAGTGGGGAAACCCCCCTATGGACTACACTAGGGTTCTAAAGTGAAAGCATAGATAACCGTCTAAAGTATCCTACTTTTAAAAACTATCTTGACAACACCCCGCATTCATGCATAAAGTACAAAGTATAGGGATACGGTAGTCTTACCTTAAACTCCGCATTCAATGTCGATCCCTATGCGTTCGGTCGCTTCTCGACTGTAAATCTCCTCCCAAGGATTACTTGCATTCACCAAAATACAAACAAGAAACTATGGACATGAATTCTATATATGAATTAATGGGTTAGATGTCATAACAAAATGTAAATCAAACATGAATATTGAACACATCATATGGCAGGATCGAAAAAACACTTCTTTATATTAATCTCACATAGTTACTTACAAAATGAGATTGATGACTGCTCCTCAAACCCGGTCCTGGGCTCCTCTTCACCAAGCTCCAACTGCTTCCACGTATCCTTCTTCTCTCACACTTATCTCTAGAGAATGGGCATATGCTTATGGATGAGCAAAAAGGAAAGAATAGGGAATTCTGGCTCAAAATTGACAATGTGGCTGCAAATTCTTGGGGCAAGGGGGGGAAGCAAAATGGGTAGAGTTTCATTGTTGCTATGTTTCTCCTTGGAATGAGATCCCAACACCTCTTTTCATATGACAAAAATATGGTTATTCGGTTGGGTGACAGGCTATAGGAGGTCAATTGGTTGGGAAACTACCTAATAGCCTGTAATCTCAACGAATCCCTTGCAACTTTTTATTTTTTGAAAATTTTGTGGGTATACGCGGGCTGTAATGGTGCAAGTAGCGTACATACACGGGCAGTAGTGGCGCAACTAGCGTACATACACAGGTAGTATTGGTGCAGGGTGCATACATCTTCAAAAATTGTGTTTTTAAGAAGAGTTGTTCTGTATTGGCTTGGAAAAAATAGTAAGTAAGATGGCTTGATGCCAGGTCTGCATGTGTGGTGTAATTTAGGGTTATAACATGAAGGAACTTCCCATGAGTTTTATGGACTTTCAATTCCATCTTCTAATTCACCTGTTAGATGAGGTTGAATTAGTTGGGGTTATCTCATGTCGTTGGATGTTCTTCTTAGAGAGGTACATGAAAAAATTGAAGGGGTTTGTTCGACAAAGGGAAAAACCAGAGGGCTTTATGGAAGAGGGGTACACAGTATGCGAGCCATTCTATTATGCTAGTTAGTACATCAAGAAAATTGACAACACACTAGGGGAAATGGTTTAGGATGACCAATGGGATGATGAAAAAAGGAAAGAGGAGATACTCCAAACTGTAACACCCTGATTTTAATCCCTATGAACTAGAATGTATTATGTAAATGTGACTTAGGATGGTGAGCTAATAAATTTGGAAAGGGGTTGAAGTGCCTAGGAAATGTAATACTTCTATATATATTAATAAAATACATTACTGCCTGCAAGCCACACAAGGACAAGAGATAGGGGGATATGATTCCATGAGATAGGGGGATAAAGGGGCTAAGTATTTTCATTATTATTTTATTCACCCATTTTGGTTTTAATTGAGAAAAATGGTTACATGAGATTCTTGAGGAAGGCCATGTGGTTCTTGGTTCTTGTAATTATATAAACTCTGTCTGTGGGTTGTTTGGGGTTGTTTTTTGTTCTTGGTTCATCTTCCTCACTCTAGCTAATTCGTGTGCCCTTGGTTGGAGCATGGAAACAAATGGCTGGAGGAGTAGAGCCATTGTGAGATGGTTGTGAGGAATTAATGATCATTCTAGGTGTGAATGGATGCCTATGGGCATGAGATTGATGATAGTTCTAAATGAACTGTTCACAACTGAGAATCCTTGGAGTTTCCAACATGGACATTTATTGACCAGTAGCCCTGGATCCCTGGAGAGAAATGGAACAACCTGAGGGACTACATGGCAAAGAAAGAGGTTCACTTTTTTGGGTTGTGTAGGTTGAATGAGAAAGAGAGCTGAAAATTAGGATTCTTGTGTGGTTGGGAAAACATGAGAGCTAATTAGACAACTACTATGTGTTTTAGATTTGGCCTAGGACCCGTCCTTGTGGATTCATAGCTCTGGATCAGGGGTGACTTGCTGTTGATAATTGGAACAACAATGTCTATGGTTGGGAGGAACATCCTTGGTATACAAATAGTTGGTGATGGTTTAATTAAAGACAAGTTCTCTCCGTGTTTTCTGTATATTCATATTTTGCTATGTATTGTTGTTATTATCTTTGAGATTCATATTTATAATGTTCCTGCTTACTCGTTATTGTTGTGCATGTCACACTGTTCATTCCTTGGATGGTTTAGCATGAATATTGGTTATTGCAATATTTCATGCTTCTTTTCGAATTTAATTATTATCAGAATTCAAAATCCGTTTCGAAGTGAGTTTTTGAGGTAGTGTGGCCAACTTGTGGGTGGCTGGGTATGTTACAGATTGGTATCAGAGATTCTGACTAAAAAACCAGACTGGTATGGGACATAACACATGGGAACTTGAGAAATTCATTGTGGAAGACTTTGATCTGAGTTAAATTGGGGAAAAACAAAAAGATTAGGGAGAAAGATCCCCAAATTCGTGAGAAGATTCAAGTTTTAAATGACTCGAGACTTTATAATAAGTTAATGGATTCGATTTGCAGAGTTGTAGAGCTGAATTCAACCTGGAAGATCATAAAAATTCAAAATTTTAATGGTTTCTATAGCGCAGGGCAGAGTTCAAAGAATCGACGATCGAGATTGTATTTAATCTCGAGATCGACAACTTAGATTCCTCCTTGAAAAATTTAAAAATTGATAAAATTTTGAAGTTTGAAAAAGTTACCATATCAACAACTCAGATTTAATTCAGCGGTTTGGAAAACGGGGAAGATCAATGGTTCATGTTCATTTTTAGTTATTTGGGAAGTTAGAGGAAATCAATGGTCGGTATCATTTTGATTGGGAGATAAATGACCTAGATTCACCTGGGTTTTGGCTGAAAATTGCTAAGTGGTGAAATTCATCAATAGAAATATTCGATCGCCGATGACCGACGGTTGGAGATCGACAAAATTTGGTGAAGTTTTCATTTGTCAACGGAAACCTCCGACTGCCGATGACCGATAGTCACATATCGACGAGTTTGGTGAAGTGTCGAAGTTCATCCAAGAGACATCTTTGATGACCGATGGCCGATGGTCGCAGATCGACGAGTTTGGTGAATTGTCGAAGTTTGGCCAAGAGACATCTCCGATCACTAACAACCGATGGTTGGGGATTGACAAGTTTTGGCGAATTTTTGAATTTCGTCAAGAGACATCTTTGATCACCGATGGTTGATGATCAGGTATCGATGGATTTAGTGTGATGTTCACATTCTTCCAAGAGAAAATTCCTATGGTCGATGAAGGAAAGGAATATGATGACGTGTCATTCCACAACAACATCCACATGTCATTCCACGACAACCCAAATGATGCCTCAGGATGACGTGTCATGCCAGGTCATCATCCACGTGTCATGCCATGTCAGCATAGTCACCACATCAGCGAATGGATGGGCGATGTCCGTTGGTTAGGGTTTGGTGAGATTTGTGAAAAATATTGGTTTATCAGGGAAGATGACCGATGGTTGGTGGACGATGATCGGGCATTGACGAGATTCGTGGGTGAATTTTAGTTTGTGGAGAAAAATGACCAATGGTCGATGATTAGGTTGTTGGACAACTGAGAGGGGGGGTGAATCAGTTGTTACCGTGCTTAAACAATTATGCTTCTTTTAAACTCTTTTCTAAGACACTAAATGATGATCACAATAATGCAGGGGAATAAACAATGGCATATTTAGCATCAGTCACACATATGAGAAACACAGAGATAGATATTTCCTGAGGAAACCCATACAGGGTAAAAACCTCTTTTTCTTTATATGATAAG
>WSFP011515493.1:0-12828 GCA_009831015.1 Picea engelmannii | reverse complement strand
ATTATCAACAATTAATTATGTGTTTTTTTTAGTTTTTCAAAAAAAATATGTTAACACAACACAAAATTTTATTAGAAGTAACAAAAGTATATCCATGTAATACAACCTGAGTGGGCCTAATGGTTAAGAACATGTGTTTCCTCCTAAGAGGTCACAAGTTAAAATCCAGGAGGGTAGGGTATGTATACCTCCGTAATCTTTAGTAGTCAAATCTGAGGGGGCCCCTTGTCCCACAAACAAGAGGATTCGAAGGGTCCATTGTCCCACAAACAAGGGGGTCTCATAGACCAATTTGGTGTCTCGCTTAAACAACGACTAACTACTTTGTTATTGTTTTTATTTATTTATTTCTACTTCTTAACTACACTATCATTTTCTTTGTATAAAAGAAAATATAAATCTAAAAAAAGTTACATTTATAGTAAAAAAATATCAACAATGAATAATAAAATTCATTCTATACCAAAAGTTGTAGAAGCAAAGAAAGCATGTTAATGTGATTGTAAAAGATTTTTTTTATTATTGTTATCAATTATATATGGTATTAATAAAGAATTTTTATTTAATTTACAATAGAATGTATTTTTAAGAAAATTTTCTCAAGATATTTTTGAGTATTTTTCACATTTTGTTGATGGTATATAGTGTAAATTTATTGACATCTAGTAGGGACATTGAGTAAGACATGCAATAGAAACATCTAAACTAAAGAGTCAACCAAATATCTCACATATGAAACTTTAAATACTTTTAACCACTAGAACTAACACACCAAGTTAAATTTACAAATATATTGTTAAATTTATAAACTTATTCTTATCTTCGTTATAATTAAAAAAAAAAACATAAAATTAATCCTAAATACATTTTAATTCTAAAAATAGTATACAACGATAAATTTATACTTCTATTTATATTCAAAATCACAAAATCCATACTTATACTCACATTCTAACAACGTCCCTTTGCATCATTAAAAACAATATGTATTCTCATTAACTTTATCTATGCATTTTAGTTTTTGGTTGAATATTTGATAAAAACAATCCATCTAAACAGTAACCTTGGAGCATGGAAACTCAACTATAATATAAGATGAGGCAGCAACTCATCATGTTTAACCACTTTTAAAATATTGGAGAATGATGGTTTAAAATTATATAAAATAAATATTGGAGAATGATGGTTGAATATTATATAAAATAAATATTAGGAAAAGATGATTGAAATTTAGGGTATTAATGATTGCAGATATAGTTCAACCAATGATTATAAACAAGACTTTGATAATGACATATCCCTGACTTCTTTGTAAAAAATGTAAAAGCAACCCAAAAAAACCTAAAAAGCGTAGAGTGCCCCTATTTTAAAATTTCAAGTATGTTTGCTGGTGCATTTCCAGCATAGCTGCCAGGTCAAACATCATAACCTTTTAATTATTTTATGTCATGTTTTGTGCGCTTCTAGGCATGTCAAACGCCATAACCTTTTTAAGGTGTCCCTTGTATATATTTTTATATTGTATTGGTATATATTACTCCAGTGTCATTGGTGTCTATGCAGGAGCATTGTGATTAAAAGTTATAATTACAGATTTTGGCTCAGCATGTGTTTTTTAAGTTGTCATTGGCATCTATGCAGGAGGTTTGTTAGTTATTATTACAATTTTGTCTCTGCATGTGTGCCAGCTTTCTTTTCAAAAAAGTCACTTGAAAATGTAATTAGAACTCTAAAATGGCATTCTGCTTAAGTATATTTCTCCATTTTCCAGCATTCGTCACTTTGCATTTGCTTACTTGATTTAATAAAGTCATTACCCTTTATATATTTGGCTCCAATATAAAAGTGAAGCTGCCAGCTCCTTTTTACAATGTCTTTTTCGATCCCCACCTATAAAAGGATTTTGTTTTTCAATCCGAGTTGTAAAAAGGATACAACATTTTTTTGTGAGATTTGGAAAGATTTTACCTACATTTTCATTGTAAACCCCTTGGATGGTTATGGCTTTGTGAATAATTCCCCTTCACCCTCTTGAATTTTAGGGTTGTTTTATCAATGACTGTGTGGAATTGTGGTGATTCAATTTTGTTCTTGTTAGAGGATGTGAGGAGTAAATTGATTTAATCTTCTTTATTGAAACATATTACATTGATACAAAATCATTTCTTAGTTTTCCAAGATACTTTTGATTATCACTGCGTAAATCATAACTTCACTTTGGTTCGGAAGGTTTTGGTGGGATTACATGTCTTCACAAAGATTATGTAGCTCCCTTTATCTGACTTGAAGTCTTAGATGATCATGCTAGGTTCTTATGGGTGTCCTTGGCAAGGAAATTAAACCTTCTATGAGGAATTTTTTCTTTTGTTCATGCTACTTTCTTTTGGTCTCATATACTTATGACATTACAAACATTGATGGCTCTCCTTTCAAAGACTAACAACTTGAAATATCATAATTCATGGCCATCATAGACATTCTTCATTCCTTTCCTTCATCCCCTCCCTTCACCCCTTTCATCTCATCCCTTCCTTCCTACTCTATCATCTGCATTTATTGTAGGGGAATTAAATGCAGTAACTAACTACATGTAGTGTACATGGCACACCCTCTACTTTCACCCATTGATAACTCATCCAATGGAAATTCAAGAGGATGCTTCAATATTAAATTTTGTATGATAAAGTAATGACACCTTATTGTAAGCACCTAGTTATCTTATGAGACTCACAATAGTTGTAGTAGATCATTTCCACATTCCCAAAGCTCCACATACTTTGCTTTTGTTGGTGACACTTTTGTTGTTGACTATGTTTTGGTTAATAGGGCCTTACTATCATAAATACAAGATCTTCGGGCATCTTCAACACCTCCTCCCCTCCTTGACCATGTGTGATATATTTCTAGGGCCCACTTGGCTACCCCCTCTAGTCATAGCCTCAATCAACCCTATGAATATATCATCATCCATTTTAAGCACCAACTCGGTGAACAATAGACAAACTTCCTCAAAACAAGGCTCCTCCTAGTTTATGATACTCATGATTTGTTTGAGTGCTCCCTCTACTTCACGCAAACCATTTGGTATTCCATGTTTAACACCTTCCCCCATCCCATCTTCACTTATCGCCTTGCTAACAATGGCCACTACCCTCATAATTCTTGGTATGGTTCAGAGTGTAAAAACATCCATAACCTAACAACAAATATTATTATACATAGATCTTCCAAATCAAAGTAAATGTATAAAATCTGTAAGAGTGTTCTTAGGAGGAAAAAGAGGATCTATCTCTTGAACAATCCCATATCTATACTCAACCAACTTCTATTCACCCCCAAATTCTTTTGGAGAGCCTTCATATGTAAGAAATAGATGTGTGCAATAATGGACCTCTTTACTTGGTTTGACTACACCTCTAACCTATATAATGTGATGGGCTCTTGAATTAGTCCGTTATATTCATTCTTGTATAGCTAATTACACCCTATAACCTTGCAGTTTATCCATTATTCAACTTTATATACACTAAATTGACCAATTATGTAGCTCATGACAATGTGTTGATTATTAGTTAGTAATGATTTATTTTGGTTGCATTTTATGAGATTGTTATGTGAGAATGTTTGAGTTTTCCTATCATTGATGAGTATGATTTGCTTGTTGATGATTTGTTTTTCGTACCCTTAACCCATATGGTAGTGGAAAAACTTATTTGTTTGCATTTTAGCATTGGTTTTGCCTTTGACTTCTATCCCAGCTACAACCAAGGGAAAGGACAAGCAGTGACCATTTTCCCTCCAAGTATGCAACTAGTACATACCCATCAATGTGACAAGGAAGGCAACACTTTGCTAGCAAACGATTATGGCATCAATTGGCTTGCCATAGTATTTTGAACAAGGAAACAATGGGGGTTGTAGAGGCGTGATCCACAATGATCTATGCCAAGAAGGGAGGAGATGCACACACACTCTACAACAACCCATTTAAAGTGGCAAACTAGGGAGAAGAGACTTGACACCATGGATTCTCCAACAAACCACTTGTTCCAGCTTGAGAAGGAGGGAGATGACTTCACACTCTACAATAGCCCATTTAATGAAGTAGACCAAGAGGAAGAGTAGTGCCATGTACTCTCCAACAGATCACTTGTTTATGTACCAAAGAAGGATAATGCACCCCAGGATCTAGTTTCTCGACAAGTTGTCTTAAGTAATGAGGATGAAAATGGTGAATTTAGGGGTAAGACTATAGTGCATAGCTTGGAATTCCTCAATAGGAATCCAAGACTCTCTTACTATAAATATGCCTATATGTAGCTCATTTAGGGTAGATAGTCATAGGTTTTGAAGCTTGCTTACAGGTAGGGTTAGAGAGCTGCAAATTAGAGTTTGTAATCTTGAGGTTTTTTAATAAAATAAAAGACTACCAGTCTTTTAAGTAAATTCACCTTGTAGAGAAGGGATTTACTAGTCCTCCTTAGGCAAAGCCTACTTGAAGAGGTTATTGATGAATGCACCGTCATATTTGTTTTGCATTACATGTGTAATTTATGGTGAGGATGTTTTCATTTATGTAGCTAGAATATTTATGTTAATGTGATTGATTCCTTTGCTAACATACCATAAACCTATGATTGCCAGGGGATTCATTGTTGTGACTTAGGGGGTTGTAGAATAGGTTTTCTTTCTAGCATTGAATTTATCTTTCAATATCTAGTTCTTCTTTGTAGCATTGAAGCTTTTACACTTCACTTTGTTTTCGACGATGTTCTTTAATTATAAAGGAGTTGTAGGGTTATGTAGCACCGACTAGTGATCCATAGTGCATTATATGCCTAGAAGACTTCTTCTATAAAGTTCTAGTTGTCGTAGTTACTCAATAAATATGAAAATAGAATATAGATATCGACTCGAGAATAACAAATCCACATAATAAATAACACAAGAATTGTAGAGAAAACCCTCGAGGTAGGGTAGCACCATTAATTATTCCTTGAGGAAGGAAACAACTCCACAAGCAAAGCTTGCTATAGTTGCAATATTCTTCACAATACCCCATTACACTGCTTATATTTTTTTATATAGTACTATCTACCTCCTAGGAACATTCTAATAGGTGGAACCTTCTAGTAAGCCTTCTTACATTTATTTATTTCACACCACTACATGGGCCTTATTTACTAGAAATGGCCTCCATACATAGCAATATATAGCCACCTATCTATTATTATTCCTCTTTGGCACCTCCCTAGTACCCCATATTACCCCCTAGGTACACTACAACTGCACATAACTCATTCAATTTTCATTCTTTAAAAATAACAAAATATAGAGTCCATTCCATAGCTCTTATCTACACTTGAAGATTGCATAAACTTTGCATAGTACTTCACAAGTCTATGATTCCCTTGGTTGATAATTAAGTGTGATTACCCAAGATTCAACAACCTTTATTGCTATAATCCTTGAGCTCACCACTTTTTGGCATCGTTGTCAAGGAAGTACTAAAATCTTCAAGGAAGAAAGCACTACTAAATGAGGATTCTACTAAGGGATTCCTTTTGCCAGTTGGTCTTCTTTTCCATATCTAATAGGTTGTTTTTAAGGAGAATGCATGCATCACCATAGGGATAAATTAGGAATCTTTTCACCAAGATTTTATAACCAAAGTGCATATTCAGGAAGGATTGTGAGACAAGCACAAGAAGGGAGTCCTAAGTTAATAACTACCGAGGAAAGTTAGAAGTCCATATCAAAGTGCTGAATAATTTCAGGATTGGGAAATTTCTTCATCTTTGTCTTTTAAAATTCCCTTTGTATTCATTATGGTTGAAGAAAGAGTGAAAGGGAAGGGTGGAAGGAAGAGTTGAAGAAGAATGAGAGATGTTTGAGTTTCCTAACTTGAAAACAGAGGACCAAGTAAGAATGAAAAACATCAATCCAAGTTCTCTTCCCTATTTTCATGGGATATTTATTGAAGACTCGGACACTATCCTCTTTGAATTTGAAGTCCTTTGCAACATCCATGATTACAAGAATGATGCTCAAAAGTTGAGATCGTTCCCTTCCACTTTGAAGGAAGTAGACCTTAGGTGGTTCATGGGCCTTGATGGACAAAGTATTCAGACTCAAGAGATGAAACAATTCGAATGACTCAGGGAGAGGGTGGATCTTTAGAGGATCGTGTTGAGAGATTACATTTTAGATACAAGAGATCTACAAATTGCACAATAGACAAAGATTATCTTAAATGATTTCTCTCGAGAGGAGTAAGAGATGAATGTATGGAAGCCCTAACATTGATTGCATATAGAGATATTTCCAAATGAAGTTATGATGAGATAAGGAAAGTTTGCAAAAACTACTCAAGAGTTTATACTAAAAAGAACAAAGGAATCAAAGGGACTATTGCACAAACCTCTAAGACCGCAAATGGATTAACAAAAGTAGAAATTGGAAATTGATTAGGGAATATGAAGACAGACATTTTACATTTATTGGTAGTCTAGCTTGATACTCTTCGAGTAAAAAAGAATCAAGAGGAAGTTGAGAAGGATTTCATAGTGTTTTTCCCAAAGTGCACTAAAAAGCATGCTCATCATGAAAGCCCATTGAATAGTGTATAATTATACAACATTTGCAAGGACAATCATGGCATTACTCAATGTCCACATTTGCTAAGTTTAAAGGCTTTGTATGAAGGATCAGGATATAATGTGGAGTGGGTTTGCTTCCTCAACTGGAGAAGACAAGGACTACCACTCACTCAAGGTTTAAGGACTTCAAGGGGAAACTTACAACAACTTGGGCCATATGAAATGGATCATATATTTGACAATGGCGCTATCAAGATTATCATAATTAATGAAGACAAAACACCACTCCTTGTCAATGGACATCATTTGAAAATGTATAAGAAGCCATTGACTAAAGAAGAATTCATTTCAACTCTATCAAAAAAATAGAGAACTTGAATGCCATTGAAGGCATCCTTGCCTTCAATATTGAATAGTACATTTGTTACACATTATTTTCGTCACCCTCGTGACCATTGATGGTATTTGTATAGTCTGTTATAAGAAAGATCATTTTCCTTATTCCCCGAAGAGTGTTGAAGAAACAAAACTTTCTAAGAGAGATAAATTCAAGTTTTCCCTTGTTAAAACCCTAAAAAGGAGGATCGACGCACCTTGCCTTTGGTAACCTTGCGACAATCATTGATCGACGCAAGTTACATCTCTATGGCCTGCGACATCGATGCAGGTTACATCTTTATGGCCTACGACATTGACACAGGTTACATCTCTATGGCCCGCGACATCGACGCAGTTCATTCAGTTCATAGGGTGTGACAATATTCGTACAAAAGAAAAAGGACAAGCTTCTTGAAGCTTCTAGAATGGAGAGGATGAAGTGGCTTTCGATTGCTTTGGATCTCACCCGCTTTCTTGATTTAGTGGGATCATCCTAACCCCCTCGTCCCTTCCCCTTCACTCTATATAAGGAGGGATCTCTCATGAGAAGAGTTAGTCTAGCTTGTGTGTAGAAAGTTCAGCTAAAGATTGTGCTTGTGATAGTTTTGCTTTAAACTTTCCAAGTGAGGTTGTCAATGGTCTTCATCAAAAACATTGGAGCAAGAAGTGTTTGTCGAAGCAAAAGGCCATCGAAAGGGACTTTGCAACATCAAGGCACGGGTTGTATTCACACTTGTCGATTTGTCCGATAACAACATTCCATTCCCGCTTGAAAAAAATAAGAAGAGAAGAATACTTCTTATGATCAAAACCCGCAAAGGGATCATAAGAAAAAGTAGGCTTGAAAACCGGTGTTCCTAGAAAACTTGCTTTGCCAAATAAATTCCTATAGTGAAAACCAACTTCCATTGGTGTCGTAGGACAATGACAATTTGGAAGCAAACTTATCGGCGAATTTGTCACCAGGAAAAAGAGAACATGAAAAAAAAGGAGAAAAATGATCATTCAAAGACAATCATATTTCACATGCTCTTTCTATTTTTGTTTTGTTCAGCGAATGAAAACACAATCAACATCGAAGACAGATGATATAGAACTAGGCAAAGCTCCAAAGGTGACTCAAGCTGACAAATTAAAGTCATGACAAAAAATTGTGGAAACATTATGAAATACAACCCAACTTAACAACACAAGTAACTCGGGTATATCACTATACATCTTATGTTTATGCTATTGAATTACCAATGTTAGCTATATAAGCACATCTGTCAATCCTCCATTCCCATGCTTCTATCCTATGCTCTCGCATTCATCAACCAATGCCAGAGGTTGGCCATATCTTAAGTTGGGGGGACATATTCACCAACATTTGTGTTGTGTTGGTGAATAAATTTGAATTTTTCATCAACCTTTACATTGTTGAACTAACACTTCAGTACAAAATCTCTACTAGTTCATCAACTTGCATGCCAACTTGCACCATCAATTATGTAGGAAAAAATTGAAATTAAAAAGACCAAATATTTAATTATGTGTCATTGATACAATTAATCATGATTTTAATACTACCATCATGCTAAGTAATGTATAATCATGCATATGAGTACTCCATTGTTCCAGTTAATTGCCCATCATCATGGAAACTACGTGTGAATGATGACAAATACTAATGGGTAGTTATGGACACGAAAGATTCATCGACCCTCCACCACAACAAAAAAATGAAATGGATCGGGCATGGACGAGTAGTAAGTACAAATTACTAGCTTATAAGAATTCTATGGAGGCCATTAGTCTCGGTGAATTGTGGTAGAGAAGAGAAAATTAGCAATGAGTAGCAGAGTTTGCAGTAGAGTTCATTGGTTGTAGAACACAATATTACATAGGATACAACCAACTCCATGGTACATCAATAGCCATGGGTAAAGCATTAATTTAATACACATTAGCCTTGAAGTGTAGTAGATATTTCAATAAGCTGGTTGGATTGAGTTATTTAACAAACTTAGTGGATATAATGATGTGATTGCTATAAACTTTGCTCATTGGTTGCATGGATATGCCATAACAATTCAAAGGTTGTTAATTGAGGTAACGAAGGAAGCTATTGCATATTTGATAAACCTTTCAACAACATGAGAAAAATGGCTTAAGAGTAAAATAGACTCCCTCGATGCTAAACAAGGCTTTTTGCATGCTGGAGAGTCAGTCACAAACACAGGGAAAAGAGTAAAAAGTCACAAACATGTGAAAATGAATAAAAAGTTACAAACACAGGGAAAGGAGTAAAAAGGGAAGTGCTACCAAACCCATGGGACTGGGTAGCCCTACATATCACAAGGTACATTACATGTGAAGGGAAACACAATGTCGTGTTGGCGTACCATTTAAAATTTTTGGAATATTTAAGACAACATAAACTATTAGTGTTTCATGTTATTTAATGAAGTCGTTGGAGAAGATGGCCACAAAAGTCTAGGTAGGGAGAGAATCAGTTGTAGCCCACCATGGATTAATTAAACTCTTAGATGTAGATGAATTGAGAAGAAGGCAATTGTATGCCACTTGGGACATGTTTATCTGCCACCGTAAAGAAACTGTGGAGCCAACACAACCTATTGAAGAATAATCACAAGATGTAGAACCAACACCATCAATGACAACTAAAATACTTCCACAAGTTACATAACCTATAGAGACTATTACGAAAACAACTAAACCAAGTAGCAAAAAAGTGTAGAGGAGAAGCAGGAGAAGGTTTCCTCAACCTATTCAAGAACGAAGATAAAAAATTTCAAAGATTATACAAGAAGGACCCTCAATGCGCACTGAGGAAATGATATAGATTTCAAATTCTCCACATTAGGAGGAACCCACTACTCCACAAGAGGTCCCTATCAATGAGGAAAAGGAAGATGTCAGTAGCCATCTTGCCAAGCAGATATTAGTGAAGGGAAGCATCGGTAGCTAGGTTTATGAACAGACGCCTAGAAAGATAAGACGGTCTAGTTCAAGTAGGCTATAGAAAAAAGTTATAGTGCCTACTGCAACAACAAACTTAGTTGAAGTCCTTATGGGATAGTTGTGAATTTATCAAGGTGAGACACCTAAATGGAAGCATGAATCTAAAGTAAGTGGTGAGGATGTCATTCATATCCTTGAGCACTGCCAGGTAATTTCCCAACTATAAGAGAAATTTGCATTAACTTCAATTGAATTTAATGAAAACTTAGAAATCCTCGGCAATGAGAACATTAAATTAACAACAAACTTGCTAAAACAAGTGCAAGAGATCGCAGAGAAGGTTGAGGATATTGTCAGATTGATATATGTGTGTGAGGAAATCACCAAGGTTGTTGATGGGATTCTAGCTTGTAGATCACCTGCAAGGGTCTCTGCAGTGTATTTAAAGGAACAATGGCATAAATCCCCAATTGAACGTGTGTTTCACATATCAAAACAAGTTTCCAAAACCCTTGGAAATTCTATGATTTATACTTTGACATTACCCTGTAGAGGAGAAATATCCTCTGTAAGCTTTATTTGCACAACTATGTTTTGCAATAAAGGCTGAGATGGTCCTTAAATCCTTATATTGCATATGTTCAGTTGAAAGCCTTTATGTCTTGGTTGTAGAATGAGAACATAATATTTATAGCAACAAAACACTATGAAGATGAGGAAATGGAGGCAAAAATGCAAGTGAGAGGAGAAGGGGCTAGACCCAGTGAAGTATAGAAAAATCACATTCAAATAATAATAGATCCACTTGCCCATGTTATGTTGGAGAAGAGACAGTTTGAAGCTACAATAAAATGCAATAGACTTATCAACACTTCTAAAGAGGAGGTATTGAGGCATGAAAATATAAAATGACAAACATTAAAAAAGGAACTGCAAATAGAGAGAATCGTGCTCGTTTCCAAGACTAAGGACAACTCTCTTTAGAGTTGGTCTATACATTGAAGGCTCCAAGAGGCTCACCTCCAACTGGATAGGATTGAAATAAAATATCCCCCTCTTATTGCACCCTAGTACTTACTTTAGGAGATCAGGCAATATGGAAGGAGGTTGTAAAGTTTCCAAGATATCACCCAAGGGAGAAAGAGACCTACCCCATGGCTTATGATTTTAGAACTGAATGTTATGCTGCACAAAAGGACATGGAGGAGGACACATCTCTACAGGGGCAGACTGTACTCTACTCAAAAAGAATAAGTAACATTCCAAGGTCCTTAGTAGCAAAAGCAAAATCCCCAGCTACCAAAACATTGTTGATTAAGGTTGGTTGTCATTGATGTCAACCTTTGAAGAAAGCCTCGTAGCACAAAGGCTTGGGTAATGGACCCAATATTGTTTGATGTAAATATGACTCATTATGGTTTTTTCATGGTTAATAAGAAGTAAATATGGATGAACTCCAAAGTGGTCCCCTTATGTTGAAAGCCCTCACGGGAAGACGCTTTGTGGAGTAAGAGAATCTGTGCTTAGTTGTGGAATAATGAGATGAAGGATAGTGAATTTGTCAGGGAAACTATCTTAGATGAATAGTTCTTGTCATGCCATTTCCGGTGGTATGTGGAACGTAACATAACTCCTCACGGTTAGAGAGTTATGGCCATGAGAAGTTAGAGACCCCAAGTTTGGGTAATGGACCCAAGTTTGTTTGATGGGTAACGATATGAGTTATGATATATTTTCAGATAATACTATTCTATATGGATAGTACATGTCATTCCATTTTTTGTGGTATGTGAAATGTCACATAACTCCTCATGGTTTGAGAGTTATGGCCTTATGAAGTTGGAGGACCCTCATATGTCATCTAGAAGCCCCAAAAGGTCAAAGTAGTCAAAGTGGTTTAAGAGATTTTTAAAGGATAAATAATAAAGTGAAGTGATGAGTGTATTATAATTAAAATTGAATACAAAATAAATTATTTCAATAATAATTTTAATGGAGAAATTAGAAATGGGTTAACCCTAAAATAAGGAAAGTCGGCCAAGTGACCTAGAGGATGTTTTTAAGGAAGCTACTTGGAGAGTATAAATAAGAGGCAAGGCTCTCTCATTTAACTCACACTTGAGAATATTGAATATCTATAGGTGTCTGAGGTAACCAAGGATATCTAAACTAGAATTATGAGTGAATGTGAAGAAAAGAAGGCTGAAATGCAAGGAAGGATAAATTCTTTTGATGGTGCTTTCTAAGGTATGTTATTTACAGGTCATCTCACCATTTTCGCTATAACTTTTTTTCTATAATGATTCAGACCGTGAAATTTCTATGCCATTGAGAAAACATATCCAAGTACCTATGGTAAAAAATTCAGCTTATGGGTCGTTGTATTTTGGGAGTTACACTCCGTGGAAAATAGGGTTTGTGGCTAGTCCTGAAACTAGTAAAAAACAGGTGTTTCAGGTAAAAATGTCGTAACTTCTTCATAACAGATCCAAATTCAGTGAGACCAAATGTGTTGGTTAAGGTACAATCTTTAGTATGTTGTGTAATAGTTTCAGATCAATTCAGAAAATATTCCGTGCGGGGCACGCTCTACAAGGTCGCTCTCTAGAATAAGCCAAAATTCAGCAAGGTATGTCATTTTTGCTATAACTCCTTTTCTGAGAGGTTCCAAGTAGTGACACTTGGAGGAATTGCATAAAACACACTGAAGAACATTGTATATCAGCTTCAGATCTTTATACATTACAGGTACAAAGTTACGATTACTTCAAGTTAGGGTTGTTGACTAATCCAAAACTAGGCATGTGAGACTAAAGAAAAGTTTGATGAAAATGCTAGTCTCTTGTTGTTAAAGTTAAGGAAGGTTTGCAGGAATGTGATCATATAC